>JASTWL010000278.1:0-244846 GCA_035220575.1 Temnothorax rugatulus | reverse complement strand
TACTTGACCTTGCCTTCACTGGTTGGGTCACTACTTGACCTTGCCTTCACTGGTTGGGTCACTACTTGACCTTGCCTTTACTGGCTGGGTCACTACTTGACCTTGCCTTCACTGGTTGGGTCACTACTTGACCTTGCCTTCACTGGTTGGGTCACTACTTGACCTTGCCTTCACTGGTTGGGTCACTACTTGACCTTGCCTTCACTGGCTGGGTCACTACTTGACCTTGCCTTCACTGGTTGGGTCACTACTTGACCTTGCCTTCACTGGCTGGGTCACTACTTGACCTTGCCTTCACTGGCTGGGTCACTACTTGACCTTGCCTTCACTGGCTGGGTCACTACTTGACCTTGCCTTCACTGGCTGGGTCACTACTGACCTTGCCTTCACTGGTTGGGTCACCACACGTTCAAGCACCCCGAATTGTGAGAGGCGAGGGGACTCACGTTAATCAAGCACCCCGAAGGGAACAGAAAACTGCTACGTCCACGACGTTGTTCCTGGGTTACGCTAAAAGCAGTTTCTTGAGAAGTAATTAATGAGTAATAAAAAATAATGAGAAGTTTGTTTTAAGACTAATTTCGAGTGTTAACAATGAAAACGTGGTATTTTATTGTTAATTTATTGCAGAATCGCAAGCATGGGTTCTCAGTAAGAGAAATCAAAGAAATTGAATTTCGTCGATTACAGCGCCATCTATCATGAATCGAGAAAAATGTTTCAGACAAATTGTATGTGTTTTTAGCCAAAGATTCCGAATATGCAATAAAAAATAGGGGTTCCCGTTTAAGATTTCAAACTTGCCCCCCCTCACCACCCAGGGGGAAGGGTAAGGGGGCTAATTTTAACGTCATTGTACGTCCCCCTCGAAATGACGAAATTTTGACTCGAAACATTTTTCGTAGTGTGCTTATTCTTCGAGTTATTTGGCTGCCTAAGTTAAAATGGGTCACCCTGTATATATATATATATATATATATATATATATATATATATATTTACAATTGTATTTTATAATGCCCCCATGGCAGCGTCTCGGTAGAACCGGGTATAATGTATCGTTTATCGTCGTACGGACTTAGAGCGATTTTCGTTCGGACACGGTGTACACCTCGTGTTGTTTGGATCTTATGCAAACCTGCTGTCGCGTCATTTCAGTTTCGTCGCGCAGACACCGCGTGTAATCGTCGAACGTTATCGATCTGGCTACGACGTTACTCTTAACACCTTTAGCTTTTTTCGTATCTTTCTTACCGTCGACTCGCAAGGCGTACATCTTTGCTCTAAGCCCGACGAATTCGGTCATTATCGCACCGTTATTTTCGTCCTTCATCAAACCCGGAATTTTTTTATTGGCGAGTGGGATACCGTACGCATTATCAATCGCGTAATCGCTAGTGTCAAATCTATTAATGTGGCGCTTCATGGTATCGTACACGTCGTCGCACTCGATGTGATAAATGAGACTGTCCGTATCGGTGTACGTGACTTTACATTTGTCGCGATACAACGGTAACATATACTCGTGATGAAATTCATACAAACATGTCTTGGATATATCGAGGATGCACATACCCACGTAGATTGGTTTGTCGAATTTCACCTCGAGTTTTCGCATTTCTATTGCTACTAGATTCTCCGAAAAGACGCTTCGACTGTGAAAATTTGGTTTCGCAATCATTGCCTCCGCGCCGTATCTACCCTCCCAATGAGTCACGAGTCGCACGTCAACGTGATTGCGCACGTTCTCCATGGTTTTGCCAAACACCGCGTTGTTCATCAATTTGTATAGATTTTTCTCGAAATCATTCTTGGCCAATGTTCTAAATTGCGTGTTGAGTTCTATGTAATCGCGAAGCCATGGAGATTGCGCGAATTTCAATACGCGGTGAATCTTTGTGACGCGAAGGCCGTGACGAGTACACTGCTGCAGGTTGCGATAATGTATGACATAACGTTTCTTATAATGTTCGTAATTCGGTATAATGTTGCGAGAAGCTTGTCCTGCCGCTTACCGGGTGGTTTATCGCGCGTCGGACAGAACGGTAGGTCAACGTGCGAGTCGTGAAGATGTTGCGGATACTCGAGATCGACTTCGAGAATGTAGCCTATCGAGGAATCCAACGCGACATCCATAACATTAAAATCGGTTACGTCGTCGATCCATCGAAAATCTGCGTAAGGCAATGGTTGACACATTGCCCAGCCGTACAAGTTGTTAACATCGAGATACATCAGGTACGACGATGGTTTCGATGGATCGTACGACTGCATGTACTTGTTGTTGGCCAGCGCGTATTTGTTTGAACATTGACTCAAACCGCCGCGTATACCTCGTTCGATAAACATGACCATGTCAATGTCGGTGAGCAGTTCGAAATTGATACGCGTATGCTTCAACATAGCATCCCACGTAAATCCCGGCAGAGTATAATAATACGCCGGATCGAGTCCATAACTCGCGACGCAGCTATCGCGAAAATTTTCAAAAATATCGGCCAACAGCAAGACATCGGTTTTCAGATACAAATCACTGTAGTCACCGAGCGTTCGAATGGAGAACCGCTGCCAGACGTTGACGGCGTGCGCGTAATCGCTCTCGGATACGGTGTCACCTGTCAATGAACTGAAAAACGAGTCGCGCGGTGGTAAGCACGAGTCGTCCAACTTTTCGACGCAGTCAATGTACTCATAAGGAAATACGCCTTTTCGTGTCAGCAAATCAAAATTTTCTGCGGATAATGTACAAAATTCGCATTGCAATATTCGCAGTTTATCCTTGGTGAGATAAGATGCCAATTTGTCGAGACTAGCGGTGAGAAACTTGTATGAATCGATAAATCGTAATTTAACGCAAGTTTTCTCATTTTATCCTCGGTGCTTTTAACATTTTTTGTAAACGATATGTATTTTTCTTTTGTGATTGGAAGTAGATCTACACGTCCTTCGTACGCTGTTGCTATTTCCGTTATAATAAAATGCGCGTCGTAGCCTGATAAATTGTGGAAAACTACGGGAATGCAATGCGAATCTTTGTAATTTAAGTTACAATTAGAATGCGCGGGACCTCTGTACCGACCGGTCAGGTGACAATGATCGCGTACTCGCACGTCGTCTGGCTCGAACGGTTTTTCGCACACGTGACAGTGCGTTGCGCTGTTAAATTTTTCCCACTCGTCTCGCGTGAAATCTGCCATGGGTACATTAGTGGACAAAATAGTATTTACATTGTGAGCTAAACATCTTAGCTCCTCGGCGAACCACGCGACGCAATCCTTATCGCGACGAAACCGATACATTGATAACGAATCGTCGTACGAGCAGCGCACGTAGTACCCTATGCTAAACACGCGATGATGTTGATACGTGTACCTGGACGTTTCCGGATCCGCTTCCATCTTCTCCAGGGTGCACTCGAGGTCGGCGTACACGACAAACGGAACTCGTTCCTTCCTGTTGTGGTTCTTAAAGGCCAACCACTTGTCGTTATCGCTCGGTAACTTGATCGCGCAGTCGTTCATCTCCCGACAGTCGACGGTGTGGGCTTCCAATTTCTCGCTCGTGTAGAAGTAGTGCAAACATCTGTAAATAATGAAATTTTATATATATCTTTCACACAAGAATTATTTTTATTATTTATTAGGATGTATACTCACCGATCGCAAAAATATTTCCGACTATGGTGCGTGCTTAATTGCGAGCTCACGAGGCGGGATAGGTTCTTGACCCATGCAAAATGCCCCACGTTGTCGTTATCCACGTACAGCAGATTTACATGTCTGTCCATCTTTCTGTCGGTGAAGCGTATTGGCTGGATAGTAAGTTTCTTGTTTTTCTCAATGCTGTAGACGTTGATTGATATATTGTTGTGATTTTCAAATTTTTTAATTTGATCCAACGTCATTGGAAACTCAATATCTTGGAGATTTAGCACCGATGTGTAATGTGGATACGACGATTGCAGATCTGCATTTCTTTCGGCTGGATGCAGAGCAGCCACCACTGACCATGCGAAACATGCATTGTCGTTGGATCGCACGTTTATTACCGCTCTCTTCATTTTAATTTCTCGCGGTATTTCCACAAAACACCCCGCGTGCAATGGATTATATTTGTTCACATTTACCGTTAAATTAAGTATACGCGACAACGCCCACCCGCTATCACGTTCCTGGAATTCCTCCAGCGATGCTAGAGTAGGCTCGATAACCTGTCGCTTGTACCACTCGTGCAGATCAGACTCACGAAAGAGTTCATAGTTTCTGGTAGCGATACTTTTATTCGCGCGTTTGTCACCAGCCACAAATTCACCGTTAAACACTGTGTTTATTTTTACATTGTCATGCCGTTGCATGACGTTCCGCACACGATCGAGTACAATGTCCCTCGCATCTTCGAGAAATTGACGAGGTTCGATGTGTTTGGAATTTATTGCCGCACCAGTCAGTATACGGCTTTCAAAAGCCGTATCTATCTCGCGCCATCTGAGTTCTGTCTCACTCGCACCGTATCCGGCACCCACATGCACGAAACGTTGACGTACCGAGTCTTTCAGACCTTCGAGTCGTGCGATACAAGCGACCAACGACTGTCTAAGACCGATGGATAATCGTGGCCGTTTAATTCGGCTTTGTTCTTCCAACGATTCGATAAACTCGTCGCATCGTTGCTCCCACGCGGTAAAGTCTTCCCGCGAATTTAAAAGGGTGGATTGCACCAACAACTCTTGCTCCATGTTATTGCACGATCCTCTTTCTAACACAATTTGTACTCGCGACTTCCAGTCCTCGACTACTGAGCGTATTCCCCCCAGATTATCCATTTTATACCTCACTAATGATGCGTCGTTTGCTTTTTTGTCATATCAAATTTCACCGTGATCTCAGCAGCCGTACATCGAACAGAAAAATGCAAAATTTGCAGTTTTGCATGTGTGCGATGAAATCATCGCGAGACACGTATGTTCTTGAAAACAATAACGCGCCATTGACTTATGATGAATTGATCTGTATAACTGCAGCAGCCGTACATCGAACAGAAAAATGCAAGATTTGCATTTTTGCACATGTGCGATGAAATCATCGCAATGTGTCCATGAAAAAGATATCATGTCATTGACTTATGCAAAATTGCAAAATTTGCAGTTTTGCACGTGTTCGATGAAATCATCGAGGGACACGTCGCGACATGTTCTAGAAAACAATAACGCGCCATTGACTTACGCGAAATTGCAAAATTTGCAATTTTGCACGTGTTCGATGAAATCATCGCGATGTGTCCTTGAAAAAGATATCATGTCATTGACATGCAAATTTAATTACGCTGCGATTTTATCCTCAGGTTTATTTAAATAAATTAAAGTTAATAAAAATTATCCAAAAAATAAGATACTGTTGAGGGAGAGAACATGAATACGAGCTACGAAGATGAATAGAGAGACATCGCGCGCGAGGGAGAGAGAACGCGAACGGGTGACGGGAGCGAGAGGGACCGCGCGAACGGTGAAGAGATATCGGGGGAGAGATAACGCGAGCGGGAGCGCGCCGTGTGACGTCACGCGGACCGACGCGGCCGTTGCACGCGGCCCTCTCACCCCGCGGCACTCGAGAAGGCGGCCCCCTCACCCTGCGGCGCGACCGGAAACGCGGTACCCCCCTCACCCCGCGGCGCGACCGGAAACGCGGTACCCCCCCTCACCCTCCAACGCGACCGGAAACGTGGTACCCCCCTCACCCTGCAACGCGACCGGAAACGCGGTACCCCCCTTACCCCGCGGCGCGACCGGAAACGTGGTACCCCCCTTCCCCCTCACCCCGCGGCGCGACCGGAAACGCGGTACCCCCCTCCCCCACGCCCCGCGGCACGACGGAAACGCGGTACCCCCCTTCCCCTCACCCCGCGGCGCGACCGGAAACGCGGTACCCCCCCCCTCCCCCTCCCCGCGGCGCGACCGGAAACGCGGTACCCCCCCTCCCCCTCCCCGCGGACACCCCCCCTCACCCCCCCTCACCCCCCCGGGCGGGGACCCCCCCCCGCCCGCGGTACCCCCCTCGCCCCTCACCCCCCTCGGAGCTCCGTAGTTAGAACGCCCATAGTTTACCTACTTCTGTGCATAAAAGTATTAAGGTAACATTACCGAAAACTTAATGTTTTACAAGATATTTTGTATTTTATGTCAAAATACTAGAACTTTCAAGCCTTATAATTCCAAAAGTTCTTAATGAAAAAATACTTCATTATAGTGTTTTGGAAAGTCCTCGAGATAAGCTACAAGAATATACAATAAAAAGTAGGTGATTCTATTTAAAAAATTGAAGGTGACCTTTACGTGACCTTCAAGCAACTATTCAAGGTGAAACTAATAACATTATCTTATGTACCCCTTGAAACCATACAACTTTGGTCTGAAACATTTTTCTCTAAAATGTTGCGTTTACGAATAAATCGGGTGGTCTGAGACACCCTGTATATTTAATCTCATTATATTTTTATTAAAAATAAACTATAATAGCATAAATAAAAATGTATGTCTTGGAAATGTTTTATTAGCAATACTGTCAGAGCAAACGCTTCTGGTTCGTATTGCTATCAGTACCATCGGAATAGACGCTTCTAATTATTATTGAAATCAGTACCGTCTAATTAGACGCTTCTGGTATTTATATAAACCAGTCCCGTCGAAACGGACGCTTCTGGTATTTGTTTTTAACTACTGTTTTACATGTAACCAGTCCCATCCAAATAGACGCTTCTGGTATTTATATAAACCAGTCCCGTCAAAATAGACGCTTCTGGTATTTATATAAACCAGTCCCGTCGAAATAGACGCTTCTGGTATTTGTTTCTAACTACTGTTTTACATGTAACCAGTCCCATCCAAATAGACGCTTCTGGTATTTGTATAAACCAGTCCCGTCAAAATAGACGCTTCTGGTATTTATATAAACCAGTCCCGTCGAAATAGACGCTTCTGGTATTTGTTTCTAACTACTGTTTTACAAGTAACCAGTACCGTCGGATTAGACGCTTTTGGTATTTATATAAACCAGTCCCGTCGAAACAGACGCTTCTGGTATTTGTTTCTAACTACTGTTTTACATGTAACCAGTACCGTCGGATTAGACGCTTCTGGTATTTATGTGGACCAGTCCCGTCGAAATAGACGCTTCTGGTTTTTCTTTCTAAGTACTACTTTACATGCAACCAGTACCGTCGGATTAGACGCTTCTGGCATTACATTATTACAATAATTACTATAAAGTACAGTAATAAAACACTTCCATGCAATTTATTTTCAATAGGTTACGCTAAAAACCGCATTCTTATTTTTAAGAGCTTGTTCTACTTCTTTGTAATCACGATAGACAATATCTATAATTGTTTTAGTTACACTGGTAATTGTCGCAACAAATGACCTTGTATTTACATTTCTTGTATGTACATACATAAGTGCATTAAAATTTGTGAATAAAAAACAGCATAAAGGAGAAAAATCTCAAAAAAGTCGTAGAAATATTTTCTATTTTGCATTACAAGTAACACTTTTGCAGGTGTAAAAATTATTGATCAATCACATTTCGGTTGCGTAGCTTTATGAATTATGTACCTGACCACAGCCCAAATGTGATTGGCCAAAAATCTTTACATCCGTAAAAGTGCTACTTGTAATGCAAAATGGAAAATATGTCTACGATTTTTTTGAGATTTTTCTTCCTTATGCTGTTTTCGTTCACGAATTTTAATGCACCTATGTACAAAAAATGTAAATACAATAATTTTTTAATCAGCAGTAAACTGAGCTTCTATTTTTAAATAAAAACATGTCAGACTGTAATACAGAGCCGGTAAAAATTTTTCATATAAAAACATGTATAAACATATGTAATTATATATCGCATATAAACACACACACACACACACACACACACACACACATACACACACACACGTTTTTTTCTCTTGTACAATATCTGTTCGTACATACACTAAAAATAATGAAAAGGAGAATCTCTCTAAAAATACTTACAAAAATAATATTTGCATTGCCTTTCTTACAAAAAGTGAGGTTAGAGATAATGAGAAAAATGTGCCTATACATAATCATACATAGTTATTATACAACGATTATATGTGGGCATTTGTCTCATTACCTCAAACTTCACTTATTATAAAAAATGCAATATCACAATAAACTTTTATTAATTTTTAGAAACTTCTCTTTATTATTTTTCTTGTATATACGAACAGAGATTGTACAAGAGAAAGAAACATGTATGGACATATTTGATGAATAATTATATATTTTATAATTTATATATCAAATTAATTTATATATGTTTTTATATGACAAAATTTTTACCAGGGAACGTCTATCTGTCTGTGTGCCAGTCTGTCTGTTTGTCTGTCTGCCTATCATATGACTGTCACTTTGAAACTCAATCCTTACGTTTACGCGAGCGTTACCTCTGTACTAATTTACGATAATTCATTCCGCATAAACGGGGATCTGTAGCACATCTTATACTGCGTTACTATCAATAGACACGGTAGTGTCTCGCGCCAAATACACGCGAAGCGAGACCGCACCGTGACTCTTTTACGCGACGCGACGAGTTGCGAGTACTCGAGATGTTGAGATCTCAATAACGAGTGATAGAAATAACGCTCGCGTAAACGTTGTCTCATATGAAATGACCTTACCTTCGTACACATGCTTTTCTCCGAGAGAGCCGCCAGACAGACGGAGGCTTCTTCAATTCATTATGTATACCCATAGTACACAAACAGTATTTATAAAAGTACTTATAAAAACCACTAAACACTGAACTGAAAACTTCAGAATACTGAATTCAGTGGAGCACGTTATATCACGATTGTTTGTAACGGAATCGTAGCGTCCACTGAGATTGTTTTGTTTATGCAAGTTCGGCTCGCGCCGAGCGAGCGAGAAAAACAATAACATTTTCTCTTCGTCCCTCTCACTCAGCTGATATCGATCGATGCCGCTATTCTGCTATTGCTTTCTCGGCGCGGATCTAAAGGAGAGTGTACGCGTTGGGATGCGCGTAGATAATGACACTCAATTTATAGGAGGAAGTAGGTAAACTATGAGAGTTCTAACCCAGGAGCTCCGAGGGGGGGGGGGGATGAGGGGCGAGGGGGATCCCCCGGCGGGGTGGAGTACAGCGGGGGGGTCCCGCGGGGGGAGGGGGAGTGCCGCGGGGGAGGGGGAGGGGGTCCCGCGTTTCCGGTCGCGCCGCGGGGTGAGGGGGAGGGGGGTCCCGCGTTTCCGGCCGCGCCGCGGGGAGGGGGAGGGGGGTCCCGCGTTTCCGGCCGCGCCGCGGGGAGGGGGCCGCCTTCTCGGGCGCCGCGGGGGAGGGGTCCGCAGGGTGAGGGGGCCGCGGGCAACAGCCGCGTCGGTCCGCGTGACGTCACACGGCGCGCTCCCGCACGCGTTCGCGCTCCCGTCCCCCCGTTCGCGCGCGTCCCTCTCGCTCCCACCCATTATCATCACCCAGATCATTTTTAAATATTATTTTAAGTGATTTATTTATTAGAAATAAGAGGAAGAATATTGAATAATGTATATAAGACAGATGAGAAAACGTTTAATGATCGCGCGACGAGTGCGGCACGCGCATTCTTATCTAGAGTTACCGCTCTGTAATTCTAAACCGCTGACAGTGGACAAAGGAACAGTAGACAGAAGGAAAGATAATTTTAGATACAGTGATATGTATTTTATTATATGTATATTTATTTCTCATGTAGTGCATTATAAACAATAGTATCTAAAGCGTAGGTCAACAGTTCACAATCTATTAGCGAATTTTTATCGTAAAAATCACGCAAGATTTTAACTGCATTACATTTCCTCGTCCTCGTCCTCGTCCTCGTCCTCGTCCTCGTCCTCGTCCTCGTCCTCGTCCTCTTCCTCTGCTTCGCGATGTGCGTTTTCGCGGACCGTGATGACTCACTCGCGGTGTTGACAGTGTTCTTCGGGTACGCGGCGTTCAAAGTCAATATACGTTTAGTTATAAAGTCCGTGAGTGAAGTGTGGTCCGGCGGGTTGACGGAGTCGCAGATGGAGGACTCCCACTCGAGACGCGTACGCCGATCAAAGAGCTCGATTACGAGGTGGTTGAAGAGGTTCATCCCGTGGGACTCGATTGGCCTGCCGATGCTTTCCTGCGCGTTTGCAGCGGTTGTAACGGCGTTGAAAAATATGGCTGAGTTCCTCCGCGGTATCACCCTTCATCCTCGCGACGGCGGTAAACGTTGCGAAGTTGGAGCGTATCAATTCCCTTTTGTTCTCGTAGTGCTGCGCCTAAGATCGCCCATGCGCTTTCGTAATTGTCTCCAGTTACGTTTAACGACCGAATTAATTTTTCCGCAGGACCTTGTAAGCACGACCGGAGGTAATGGAATCGCTCAACGTTTGAGATGCCTGAGTTTTCACCGATGACTGACTGAAAGAGGTCACGAAATGACGGCCAGTCTTCATACGAGCCTGAGAAAGGCGGCAACTTAATGCGAGGCCAACGAGGTCTTTGGAGCGTGTGCACTACTTTGTTCGGACGACGCGGACGACGTGGTTGAACTCTTGAAGCGGCCCGCGTATTCGGATAACACGCTTCGTTGTTGCACGTAAGTGGTTTCAGTCGTGTCAAAAAAAACCAGATTTGACGTACTCACTCTCTTCGTAGGCTTCTTGGAAGCATGCTCGAATTAGCTCGTGCTGCGTTTCGAACTTTGCCCATAGGCCGTCGAGGATTCGAATTCGAGTTTCGATGGCATTGAGGGTGATGTTGGCGGCGCCCAGCTTCTTTAGTTGTCTATAGCTCGGGAAATGCGACCGTGTACGTCGCGCTGAGCGGTCAACAGGGCGCTCGTCTCCTTGCTCATGGTTGTCCTTTGCTTTCAGGCACTCCCGAGTCGCGGTTGCCGGTGGTGGATCCGGCTCGAAGGACCAGAAATGTTCGAGAGCGCGCGGAAACGCGGTAGAGAACGCGTGAAGGACAGGCACGAGGAAGTTAAGAAGAGTCAAGTACACACAAAATTCGTATATTACAAGAAATAAAGTATATTACAATAAGTACAACGTTTTCTGGTTTTTAGTCACGAGGACCAAGGCGAAAGAGCGCACAGAGTTTAGCACGGCGTGCGAGTGGCAGCAAAGCGGTTTCACGACGAAAAAGCGAATTCGCGGATGCTATTGCGAAGCGCGAAGCGGTGCACGAAAAGGCGGTGTAACAGGCGGTGTTCAAAGCGGTATAACTGCGAGCGATGTTTCTATGCGGTTGACTTCGACAAAGAGTCCGTCCTCGGCACCGCGGCGAACCTTTTATTAGCTCCGAGACGAGGCTCTCTCCGGCTGATAACCAATGCCTTTAAACATTGTCGGTTGTTTAAGGACTCGGGCGCGTGATTGGGTCGCTACAGTCCTTTCGCGGAAATTTCGGCAGTTGATTGGCCACGAGCGGCCCACGTCATCGCCCTTGCGGCAATTGTCGTTTGCGAGCCGAAGAGCTCGTTGCTTGTTTGCGCTGTTTTCAATGTTTTATAACATGGATTTTTGCCTGTTTGTGCGACCGGTTCGCTTGACTTTGTTATTGTCGAATAATAGCGAATTTCTAGAACGATAATAACGGCGAAATCCATGCTATAAACGTGACTATATTTAATACGAGAATTCCAGCGAATACTTGATCTAGTCGAATTAGCGCGATCTCAAACAGAAAGCAAATTAAAATTTTTAAAAAATAATTATATATAATTTTAGTCTAAAATAATGTAAAACTAAGTATATTCATAACATTATATAACATAATAAAATCAGGCAGCAGTATACAGTTATATCGTTATAAATGTCTGGACAAATATCTCATAACTCCTTGCAGGGAAATATCAATAAGGGAAAATTGCATGGTTTTTAGTTCGCAACAAAATACAAGTAAAATCTTCTTTTTTACTTATAACCTTTCCGAGTTCTAAAAAACCTACGTTATTTTTAAATAATACCGGTGTTTTTACAATATATCTGTATAGTGTGAGATAAAAGGAATTGAAATTGAATGGGGTAAAAAATTGCTAATATACATCGTTTTCATGAACCTATTGTACCGTGCCAATAGAAATGAATGTCATCAGGTAGTACGCGTAGCTTATTATTAGTGAGTAAAACGATGCGCGACGGGCTAGATGCTAGAGTGTTGGACATCTCATGTTCGAGCTCTGTTTTTTTCCGATTTTCTTTCGCTTTTTCTTCTAAAAGTGTATTCAAGTAAGTTATTATGTAATACAATAAAGTATAAAAATAATAATTTTATAATTAAATTATTTGCATATTTTTTTTACAATTTACAATTAGAAAAGATAACAATTTTCGGTAATTATGCAGTATAGGGGACCACCCTCCGATGACCTTGACCTTGACATATGTTGTCAAGGTCACCCTTCTGAGTGACCTTCAGAAGGTTTTAGCCCTCGGTCATTGTTCGTTAAAAAGTTATAAACAAAAAAAGTTTCAAAAATATAGCAGTTATTTTAAAGTATTGAGAGGCATAAATGACCAATATATACCGCGAAATAGTTCACGCATACACTTTCCACGCGAGACGAGTTGTCACATGGGTTCGTGGCGCGCTTTACAAGCTCGTTTAGGTAGAGGTAGTATTTGAAACAAGGTGCTACATGGGTTTACAACTTTTCACGCGTGGAAAGTTCACGCATGTACTTTGAAGGCACACTATGTGTATAGTTTAAAAGATGTGGAGCCCCCCGCAGGGGGGCGGAACCTACTGCCTCCACGCATACACTTTTCACGCGAAACGAGTTGTCACATGGGTTCGTGGCGCGCTTTACAAGCTCGTTTATATATATATATATGTATACATAAAGTTATTAACAAAAAAAATTTTTATAGTTTTATAAAATATTATAATGTATATTTTATTCATTGATATTTTCAGTTATGGGATACATAATAGACATTGTTTTAAAAAAAAGCGTCTAATCGTTCGTCAAAATCAAATGCTTGTTTGAACATGAATTCTGCTAAATAATGGTTGAAGTGACATTCTTTACGGCCATATTGAGGAATAACTCCACGAATATCCCTCCATACTCGTTTCAATTGTTCTGTGTATGAACACCCGTATGAGGATCAACAAATTTTCCGTATGATTCACTGTATAATGTTGGTATATAGTTCTTATCGATTAGTTGATAAGCGCATGATATCTCTAGGAGTCCTCGTGAGTCGAAAGGCTCAAAACAATGTGACACACTACTAGGCGGGCCGGTCCACACTCACGTGGCGGGCCGGTCGTCGCACGAGCCCGGTTTGCCGTACGGCGCCTCTGCCCGTCGTCGGATCTCACCGCTTACGACGGCACGGCGTCTAACGGTCGAACATGAGTTTCGCGAGTTCGATGTCGAGACTCGGAATCGTTGTAGACGACTTAGTACTTTCTAACAATCACTGTAAATTATTGATCCAGGAGCAATATACTTTTGAATCAATGGC
The DNA here is from genome assembly GCA_035220575.1 of Temnothorax rugatulus. NCBI lineage: Eukaryota > Metazoa > Arthropoda > Insecta > Hymenoptera > Formicidae > Temnothorax > Temnothorax rugatulus. Next base: position 231,318 of record JASTWL010000278.1, on the reverse strand, counting down.
AGTAGTATTCTGCTTTACGGATTCAACTGGCACAACAAACATTTTTTTCGTATTACGTTGTACACCACCGAAAGCCATTGTCCTGTGATTAGTCCGTCCGCGATGATATTATTACGACGTCCAAATTTAGCTTCATCAATTTCAATAACAATTCCATCTCCACCAAGTTGTTCTTGATTATGCATCAACCATTGATTCATGAGCTAAAATGCCAAATTATTGAATTTAAAGTAAGTTTTGACACTTACTGTCTAATATAACATAAAGTGTTTAGACATTGGGCACATGTTGTAATTTAATCTTCAAATGAAAAATTACCACACACACACACACACACACACACACACCACACAAAGTCATGAAGTTGCATAAATTAATTACCTCCCGACAAAAGTTGACCCAATCAACTGCTGTGTGTGATGAAATATTCAGCTCCTTCTGTAGAAACATTTGTCGTGGGGTGTTCATCATCAACACATAACAATTAATCGACAAACTGTGTCAATATTTAGAAGGCCATGCGAAAACCATGTTCCGTTTAAAACACTTATTTAAAATTACAAATCATTCTTTTGCGTTTGCATTTTTGTAATTGTTTATAATAATGCTGCGTGCAATGAATAATTAATGATCCATCATTAAATACTATATTCTTGCAACGCGGACATTTTACTTTTTTCCGTATCACATTTTTTGTGCACAAATAGTCTATTAACTCGTCGTATCTTGTCGTTTAAAGCGAGAAATTCATAGAATTTCATTTTCTGATAGTTCAACAGGATGTTATCTGTACGAAAACCTATCGTATACTGGCTTATTTTCGAAAAGTACAGTTTCAAATTCGCAAGAAATATCAACAACAGTAGGAAAGGTATCAAGGACAACTTATGCTTAGTGAAGAATGTAATATGAAAGCATATAGGCTATATACGGTGTCGGAAAATTACAATTTATCAACAATTTACTGCTTTAAATGTTGTGTTTTGGTAAAGCAGCGACTTTGCACAAAACCCATGTGGCACCTCGTTTCGCGTGAAAAGTGTATGCGTGGAGGCAGTAGGTTCCGCCCCCCTGCGGGGGGCTCCACATCTTTTAAACTATACACATAGTGTGCCTTCAAAGTACATGCGTGAACTTCCACGCGTGAAAAGTTGTAACCCATGTAGCACCTTGTTTCAAATACCACCTCTACCTAAACGAGCTTGTAAAGCGCGCCATGAACCCATGTGACAACTCGTCTCGCGTGGAAAGTGTATGCGTGAACTATTTCGCCATTATATTAGTCATTTATGCCTCTCAATACTTAAAATAACTGCTATATTTTCGAAACTTTTTTGTTTATAACTTTTAACGAACAATGACCGAGGGCTAAAACCTTCTGAAGGTCACTCAGAAGGGTGACCTTGACAACATATGTCAAGGTCAAGGTCATCGGAGGGTGGTCCCCTATACTGCATATTACCCAATTTTCTTATTGAAAATAAAGAAATAACTTTCAAAGTCTCTACAAGAAATTTAATTATTATATTATGTTGTATTACCGATGCAATTTTATAAGTTCGTGATTGTTACCTTTTCTAATTATAAATTATAAAAAATATGCGAATAATTTTAATAATTGTAAAATAATTTATTACTTTATTGTATTGCATAATTTATTTAAAAACCTTTAGAAAAAAGGCTAAAAAAGGCGGAAAAAGCACATGAAACATCTAGCATTGTAGTCCGTCGTCTTTTACCGTGACTCTTTTACGCGAACGCACGAGTTGCGAGTACCCGATTAGGCACACGGAAATGACATTTACCTCATACAATTTCAATTCTTTTTACGTTCCACTACACAAATATATTGTAAAAAACAGATATTTATTTGAAAAAACGTAGATAATTTTCAGAACTCGGAAAAATTGTGGATAAAAAAAAATTTTACTTGTATTTTGTTGCGAACTAAGAATCATACAAATTTCCTTTATTGATATTTTATGTGACTGCAAACAGTTACGAGATATTCACCCGGACATTTATAACGAGACACTCTGTATATCAAGTCTTTCGTCAATATTGAAAAGAAATTTCTGTAGCTGAATACGTGAGCTCGCAGTCACGCGAATGTCATTTGTTTACCAACAGAAAACGTGCCGTGCTTAGTAGTGTGTATATGAGTGAATCTTGCTTGTGTTGAATTACCAACACAGGAAAAAGTCTCATGGATAAGAAACGAATGTCACCGACATCGCCCGATGCTCTCTCGGCGATTGCAATTCGCGCCAAGACAAATCATTTGTCTTCGACATGCCGCCAGGAGCGAGTCGCGGAATGAGAAGATGTAAGTAAAATAATTTTATTGTTACGTCCTGCTTACTCACGATTTCCCTTTTTCGCGGAAATTCCTATGCCCCTAAAATAGCCGTTAAGATTAGGATAGGTAAAGTAAGCACGGACGGTTATCGATGGGCGAGTGAACCTTGATCCTCGCACGTTCCTTTTTTTATATGTATATGTATATATATCTAAATGCCTGTTCGCTTGGGCGACTGGACGCGGCCTTCCAGATGACGAATTACTGACGGACGGGGCATGCGTGACTGGATTTTCATCAGCCTTGACAGGGCTATAACCATAAACCGGCGACACGACGCGCCAAATGGGCCTTAATGGTTGATGAAGATCTTTATTGCATCGAGCGAGCATTCAAAATTGGACGTACGATGTTTCCGACAAGCGGAAACAAAGCCTAAGACGTGTCTGTAAATACACGTGGCGGAAGTTTCTGTTTGCATTTAAGATTGAGAGGTATGCATCGTCCGTCAACATAAAAACAGGGTCGCGAGATAAAAAAAGGGAACCCTAATAAAGGGGAAATCGGCGATAACCGAAAAAAAAATGAGTCACTGGAGGAAGCGATGGGTTGCACCCCCAATAAGACAGTGGGGGCCTTACGAGAGGACTCACCAACGAACAGTCGGAAAAATCGACAATCGTCTCTAGCCTTCTAGGATAGGTGAAAACTTAGAATCCGCCTCTTTGGTGAAGACATCCCGCCAACGAGAAATCCTTTAAACAAAAATTAGAATCATCCCACCAACCAGGAGTTCCCAAAATGAAAACCAGACACATCCCACACAAAATCCACCCCTTCCATTCCTTTAACTTCCCTATATAAATCCCGACATCAGGGCGCTCTCCTCTTCATCTCTCAAGCTTCTGAGTCTCCTCAAGTCTCCCAAGCTTAGTCTCGTGGTCTCTCGGCATTATAATCGTGATCTCTTCCGTGTTTGAGTCACGATTTTATTGTAAAGCCAGTGCAAAGACATCAGACCGCACTCGATTGACTCCGGTTCATCCTTCAACCAAGGGTCATCGACGAGGAGTCCCTCCAAGTTCACCAAGTAGTAAGTCATATACCCACTCCTCTTATTTCCCTTATATTTTGTGTTCGGAAGTCTCTCAGTATAACCCTTCCATCCCTCTAAATACCCTGTTACTTCCGAATTAGCCGATTTATCGGTGGATTCCGAAAAATCTCCATTGCTTTGAGTTAGCTGGCTCGGCGGAAAAAAAAAAAAAAAAAAAAAGGTTAGCTGGCTCGGCGGATTCGAGGTATGTTGCTCTGAGTTAACTGACTCGTTGGTGGACTCAGGGTACACTGCTTTGGGTTAGCTGGGTAGGTGGACTCGAGGTACACTGCTTTGAGTTAGCTGGGTAGGTGGACTCGAAGTACTCCTTAGATTTAATCTCCAAAACCTGAGGTGACTTCCCCGCACTTGACGGATTTAAATATTAACAATCCACGAACTTGTAGTGGATTCGGCCGGTCCCATCTCACTTAAGAAGTCGCGAAACGCCTTAAAACACGAGAAACGTCGCCACAAGCGGGCGCGCAAGGAAGCGGAGGAACCCTGTTCCTCACAGCCCGGTCCTTCGTGTCTCGCCACACCACCGCATCTACCAGCCTTCTCGGAGGAACCCTGTTCCTCACAGCAGAGTCGCCCCGTCGTGCCACCTCGCCCGATTATTCTACCATCTCGCCCCTTTCCCCCACCTTTTCGTCCCGTTTGTCGCGTGGCCCCATTTCGCGTGGTCCCCGTCATCCGCGATCCTGCCGCCTTACTCGAACCCCCCGATTCCCCCTCCTCTTCCCGAACACCATCCCCGACCCCGTCTACCGCCTCGACCGTTCCCGGGGAAATAGACGAACCCGAGGTGGTTACCCTCGATTAGGAATTAAGCATAAAATTATTTATCTTCCTTAAATACTCTGATACACCGCACACATATTCAATTAGAGTTATGTAACTTCATTCCGATTAATTGTAATAATAGCGGGCAGGATGTTTATTTTCAAATAGGTTTCCCCTTCAAAATCCTGCTCGATCACCCCCGCACTTATGTAACACCCGCGAGAAATACACACGTACACCTTACACATACATTTTTCACTTTAAAATATTTCCCGTTTAATTTGCCTACGCCTTACCTAATGTAATATCGATAGTTTACTTAATTCGGAATAAATGTTTATTTTTGTTAAATATAAATTTCCATCTCATTTATTTGTAACGTAAGACCTCACCCACTACTATCCCATCTCTCGAAATCGCACGAGGTCCGATCCTGAGTTAAAGGGATTAAATTCCCTGACTCGAAAGAGGACCGACGATCGCACCGCTCACGGAAGCCGTCCTACCGTCCCTACGGACGCTGACCCTTCCTGAGTCATCGAAAGTGCTTTCGGCTCGCCCCACCCGCCTCAGAGCGTGTACCTGCGAGCGATATTCTTAAGCGTCTAGTTGCGTCCTTCCTTACCCCTACCCTTCTGGTTAGCCTTTCCTTCGCTTCCCAGTTTTTCTTATCTTAATCCTGGGGTTGGACGTAACATATATATATATATATATATATATATATATATATATATATATATATATTATATATTTTTTTGTATAAAAATTTATAATTATATAGAAAATTAGCTATAATAATTGTTTTTCTTTTTTTACAGATGTCTACATTATTTTAGTTCGAGCGACAAGTTGCAGTCTCACACGACAGACTGTCGAGAGGTAAACAACTGTGCCACCCGACTACCGAGCGAGGACGACAAGTGGCTTAGCTTCGAGAATCACAGCAGGAAAGAGCGGCTTCCATATGTCGTATACGTCGACTTGGAGTGCGTGCTGAAGAAGACACAACCGGAGACGGAATACGCGTCATATGCCTATCAACATCATCGGGTATGTAGTATAGGATACTACGTACAGTGCTCGTATGATGAAACGTTGTCAGTGTATCGATTTCGTCGCGATAATGATTGCGTCGCGTGGTTCACCGAGGAACTCAAAAGACTGGCGCATCGCGTAAAGGCTATCTTGTCAGACAACGTTTGCATGGTAGATTTAACGCGAGACGAGCGCAATGTCACATTTGCGAAAAACCTTTCGCGCCGGATAATAATCGCGTACGCGATCATTGCCACCTGACCGGTCATTATAGAGCTCCCGCACATTCGAACTGCAACCTGAATTATAAAGATTGTCACTTCATCCCCGTAATTTTCCATAATTTATCGGGCTACGACGCGCATTTTATTATCACGGAGATAGCTGCCGCGTTCGAAGGCGCGATCGATGTACTGCCAATAACAAAAGAAAACTACATCTCATTCACTAAACACGTTTTTAGATACCGCCGAAAGATCAGATTCGCGAAGCGACATAAAATTAAGATTCATCGATTCATACAAATTTCTTAGCATGAGTCTCGCAAAATTGGCATCCTTCCTTGATAAGGATAAGTTAAAAATTATACGTTCAAAATTTTCCGCGTTATTCGACAGCGATTTTGAATTATTGACGCGAAAAGGTGTCTTTCCATACGAATACGTGGATTGCGTCGAAAAGTTGGAGGACTCGTGTTTATCGCCGCGCTATTCATTTTATAGTTCCTTGACCGGTGACACCGTATCCGAGAGCGATTACGAGCACGCCGCGAATATTTGGCAGCGATTCTCCGTTCAAACCCTAAGCGAATACAGCGATCTATACCTCAAAACCGATGTCTTGTTGTTGGCCGACGTTTTTGAAAATTTCCGCGGCAGTTGTATCGCGAGTTATGGACTTGATCCCGCGTACTACTACACTTTACCGGGTTTCACGTGGGACGCCATGTTGAAACATACTCGTGTTAATTTCGAACTGCTCACCGACATTGACATGGTCATGTTTATCGAACGCGGTATTCGCGGTGGCCTGAGTCAATGTTCAAACAGGTACGCGCGGGCCAACAACAAGTACATGCAGTCGTACGATCCATCGAAACCGTCGTCGTACCTGATGTACTTCGATGTAAACAACTTGTACGGCTGGGCGATGTGTCAGTCACTACCCTACGCAGATTTTCAATGAGTCGAAGACGTTTTGAATTTCGACTTTAGCGCGATCGCTTCGGATTCGCGTACGGGTTATATTCTCGAGGTCGATCTAGAGTATCCGCAGAATAAACACGACGCGCACGCTGACCTACCGTCAGCCCGACGCGCGATAAACCGCCCGGCAAACAGCAGGACAAACTTCTCGCCACGCTGTACGATAAGAAGCGTTATGTCATCCATTATCGCAACCTACAGCAATGCACGCGCCACGGCCTTCGCGTCACAAAAATACATCGCGTATTGCAATTCGCTTAATCTGCGTGGCTCCGCACTTACATCGAACTCAATACAAAATTTAGAACACAGGCCAAAAATGAGTTCGAGAAAAATTTATATAAATTGATGAATAACGCGGTTTTCGGGAAAACGATAAAAAATGTTCGCAATCACGTCGACGTAAAATTACTGACAAAGTGGGACGGACGATACGGCGCGGAGGCAATGATCGCGCGACCAAATTTCCACAGCAGGAGCGTGTTTTCGGAAAATCTGATAGCCGTTGAACTGCGCAAACTCGAGGTGAAATTCGACAAACCGATCTACGTCGGCATGTGCATCCTCGACATATCGAAGGCCTATACGAATTTCACCACGAGTACATGTCTCCCCTGTACCGCGACATGTGTAAAATTATGTACACCGACGCAGACAGTCTGATTTATCATATCGAGTGCGACGATGCGTACGGGATCATGAAACGTGATATAGCCAGGTTCGACACGAGTGATTACACGGTAGATAACGCGTATGGTATGTCTCTCGTCAATAAAAAAGTGCCGGGCCTGATGAAGGACGAAAACAACGGTGCCATTATGACTGAATTCGTTGGACTTAGGGCGAAAATGTACGCCTTGCAAGTCGACGGTAAAAAGGACACTAAAAAAGCGAAAGGTGTCAAAAGCAACGTCATCGCTCGTACCATTACGTTCGACGACTACACGTGGTGTCTGAACGATGAGATCGAAATGACTCGACCGCAGTCATGCATAAGATCGAAAATGCACGAAGTGTACACTATCAGCGAGACGAAAATCGCTCTGAGTCCTGCGACCCGTTTTCCTTCGGTCTCGCTAGCCGAAGGGGCGCTGCCGCAAATTACCTGCCGAAGACGGTAGCTCTACGGTACCCGCGATAGCCTCTTCTCGACGAGACACTAATAATGGGCGCCAGGTGCGATTACGCGCACCACGTTTCAATACTCGGTTCCACGTGCATGTATTTCTCGCGTAAACACCAACTCAGGGTGTCGGTTACTCTGGCGAGGAAGGCGGGGAGGGAACGTGACGCAATCAACACACACAGCAGATAATACTAAAAGAATAATAATAATATATTTGAATAAGGTCACAGGGATCTCGTCTCCGCGGATCCACCGCAGATCCCGAGACGAATACCCCACGATATTCCGATACAAATAGAGTACACGACGGAAGCGTCTCAAACGATTCCGACACACATAACGCGAATACGACACGACGCTCCGGTACGAATATCAGACACAGCGAAAGCGTCTCAAATGGTTCCCATACGCATAACGCAATAACATCTCCACCGTACGTTCGCGAGACTCCCCGTCGAGCGAGCGCGACGATACTTGCCCGCACGAATAACGACGCGAAATATCCGCGAGGCTCTCCACGAGTACAACGCAATGATATCCGCGCTGACGACTCAGACATCCGCGAGATTCCCAATATCCACCATAATTCTCAATATAATGGCTCGAACGCCCGCGAGACTCTCACGACGATGAGCATTTTTCCCGAAGCGCAATATTTCCCGGAACGTGCGGTCTGCCACACGCTTCCACCCGCGACACGCATTAACGCTTATCTCGACACATTCACGACACCGTACACGATATTCCATGAGACGCACCGTTCGCGGTACGCCTCCGTTCACAAACACGCAACACGATACAATAAACGCGAATTGACTGTCGACCACCTTAGAGCTTCCGAGGAGGGTTTTCTAATATACTCTGGGCTCCATCTCGGCCGCCTCACGCCCACACGATCTGCCGAACTGTCAAAGTAATCTAACCGGCACTCGCAACAACGGGAGCCGGTAGCCACGTGCAGAAAACAACCTAATTGATATTAGCGGTAATCTAATCGATACGTGTAATTGTCAAAATCGGATCTTGGCCGAGATCGAGCCCTAATTACCGTGGTAGTACCGGAGTGGAGATCTTACAATAATCGCTCGTTGCTGCTTGGCTGCGTCGGGACACTTTTCCGGGGGTGGCTCCTCGGCTGCGGCTGATTCGACAGTGACGAGTGGCCGGCCCGGCGGGACCACGCTGGGCCCCCGCGCATGCGCCTCAAGCTCGCAGTTTTCCGCCCTGCCGATATGTCGCGCGTGCCGCTCACTCGCGACACCGCTCCGTCTGCTGCCTGCCCGCGGCATATTCGATTCGCTGTCAATGTGCGGACCCATCTCAGGATTAGCCCGGCTGGCCAGGCCGTGGCTATGCTGCTCGGTGCCCTTGGTATTGTCGGGGGAGGCATCTGGGTCGTACACTCGCTCTGCAGTAGCGGTGTCGCACCCCTCGTTCTGCTGCGGCGGGCTCAGGGATGCTGTGCGAGACATTTCCTGCGCTCCCGCGGCGGTGGGCCCCAGTGGCCCGCCCGTCGGCCAACCACTTCGCCTAGCATTCCCCAAGCGTCCGTCCTTCCCTCGTTGCGACATAAGTCGTTACATCTACGTCGTTGACCCCACGCTCCGGCACCACCTGTCGTACTTACGAAATCTAACTTACAAAAAGAATAATAAATGAATTAGCGCAATTAGCCCTCCCCTACTCATGTCGAGGCGCCATCCCCGACCCTCCCCTCGGCCGAGCTACCGTCTGGGCAGTGGACGCGACATTGTCACGTTACAGTCCGTACGACGATATACGATACATCGTACCGAATTCGACCGATACGTCCGATTGCTGTTATAACACGGCGCACTTATTCTGGTGCCCGGCGAGAGGGCAAGCGGCGAGATCTCCGGGGCGATGCGGTCACCTCGTGGTGCCGGCCACGCGACCGCGATTTTAACCTCCTACCTCACGGCAGGGAGCCGGGGCCACGATCCGCAGTCCGTCGTCCAGAGGATGAGTGAGTCGTCTGTAGGCCGTCACTGAGTTGATCGCGAGATGGCTGATAATCCCCGTAATATCGCGTTCCTTACGCTTTGTTCAATTCGCCTTGCAAGAGATAATCCGAGACACGTTCGTTTGCACAGAGAACAGAAAACGAGTCGAGGTGGCGAACCCGCGAGTACCGAGATCAGCATGCGATCTTCCGCGATGCTCGATGTATCGACTAGTCGAGAGTAACCGCTCGTGAATCGGAATGATATTTTCCGAACACGTTGCCGTAGGGACATTACCGAACATAACGTATGTATTGTATGTACGTATGTACATAATATGTATGTATGTATGTGATGTAACGTATGTATTATATTAATGGAAGGAATATTAATCACACATTTTTTGTATTTTATATTTTAAATATTTTTTTTACTATATATTTTTATATATTGGATATTTTGTATTGGATATTTTTTTTTACATACTTTATATGTATTTCATATTTCAAACACTTTACATGTATATTTTTTTACGTTAAGAATAAAATACAGTTTGCCCGAATTAAATAACATTGTCCTTGTGTATCCATGAGTTGTGCGATCCATCGAATCCCAGCCATTTCACAAAAACCTCGTCGCCTTTCCTGCGCAGTACTTTCTCCACGAGATACACGTCAGGATAAGTCGCGCGATGCAACTCGTGCTCGTAGAACGCTTCAGCGACGGATTTTCCACGATAGTCCTCGAGTAGATAGGTTACGGGATTGGTGCGCTGCACTTTAACGATCTTAAACACCTCGGTGGTCCAATTCGGCGTGTAACCCTTCTAAAAAATTGTCTTGTATTTGTTGACGCGTACCGAGTCGCCCGCTTTGAACTTTGCCGGACCCGCGATCTTTATCGCGCCAAGAGTACACCGTAGCCAAGAGTCTTTCGGCGATCGTGAGGGTAACGTCGATGGGTCGCATGCCGATCGTTCGATGCTTGCGCGCGTTGTAATCCGACACGAGTCGCGATAATGCGTCGACCCACTTGTAATTTCCGTTGAGCGTAAACATCTTCCACATGTCGTTCTTTAACGTGCGATTGAATCGACGACCGATGCCTTCATCAACGAATACGTGGAATAATGATTGATGCCGTGTTTTCTCACGAGACGTTGCACGTCGGTGTTGTAAAATTCCTTCCCCATATCGGTTTGTAAGTTATTAGGGCATCTACCGCTATCTCGAATTATCTCAGCGATAGCGTCAGCTGTCTCGCTGCCGCCTTTACCCTTGAGCGGCACGGCCCACGCGTGCTTGCTCAGCACATCGATGACGGTGAGTATGTAGTGGTAGCCTCCGTTGAAACGCGAGTACGGGCGCATCTCGACGATGTCAGCCTGCCATAGGTCGTCGTATCCTCGCACTATGACATGTCTGCGAGGAAAATTTCTTCTCGCCGGTGCGTGCAATTCATCCACCAACATCGTACCGTGTTTGTACTTATCCGCGTTGCCCTCTATTAACCGTGATCTGTCGTCGCGATTCGTCACGCGAATCGCCAACGGTTGTCGCACGAATCTCATTTTTTCTTGCACTTTGTACGACTGAATCAGGCTTTCGTTCGAACGGCTATTTATAGGTGCGCGGCACCGCAAATCGCTCAGTCGCAAAGATGTTCGTCCTACTGTTGAGACCTTCGGATACTCGCGATTTTAGCGCCGAACAGCTGCAATTTGTGCCGAAAGCCGTTCTGTTGCAAATGTGCGGTGACCACGTCCACTACGTGTGGGACAAGCTTCCGGAGCATATAAAGGCGGATTTGGAGGTTCAGACCTATCGTCGCTGTTACGAACATTACAATCAACCGTGGCAGCGAACGCACATCGACGGTCCCGCTCCGTAGATTAAGAATTGCGACGAATGTCAACGAAAAGAACAGGTAGAGGCCTGTTTAATCGCGCGATAGGCGCACTTCCGATCGAATTGCACATTCCCGGCTATCAGTTTTGCGGTCCGGGTACTCGTTTACGAGAACGATAGGCTAGAGGTGATCCGGGTGTAAATCCATTGGACGCGGCGTGTCGCGAGCACGACATAGCCTATTCGCGTAGCAAAGGCCTCACCGAGAGACACGCGGTGGACAAGATACTCGCCGAGAGAGCGTTAGGACGCGTCATTGCGAGAGATTCGGCTCTCGGAGAGAGAGCTGTCGCTACAGCCGTCTGGGCGGCCATGAAGGCTAAGACGAAGCTCGGAATGGGCTTGAAAACAAAGAAAACACGAACGAGGAAAAGGCCGACGAAAAAACGGATACTTCCGACGGCAAAACGAGGCGGCGTATTACCGTTGTTGGGAGTACTCGGTTCTCTGGCCGGCGGAGCGGCCGGAGTTACAACGGCGGTGAACGCCAGCAAAGCCGCGCGGCGTCAGCTGGAAGAGATGCAACGTCATAATCGCGCCATGGAAGGTCGCGGACTTTATCTCGCTCCGTACAATATGGACAAGGACTGTATCTCGGCCCGTACAAACGCAGGCGAGGAGTAGCGTTGAAGATTAAAAAAAAACATCCAAAAAGTCGTTAAATATACCCACGGGTAGTACGACTAACGTACAATTGAATCGACTGGCAAGGCAAATGCGTGTACCGTTCTTCAGAGGTGTTTTCATGCGTGATTCGTTACCGATCGTCGATGGCGTACATCGAGACGAGACCGGTATCGTGAATTTGGACGATGCAGCGGGCCCCGGTACTCATTCGGTAGCGTACGCCAAGAGGGTAGATCGAGTCGTATATTTCGACAGTTTCGGCAATCTTCGACCACCGAAAGAATTGGTGCGATATTTCAGACCGAACGTGACGAAGATTGAGTACAATCGCACGTCTTATCAGCGTTACGATCACAGCATCTGTGGGCAATTGTGCCTGCAATTTCCCCGGAAGATCGACGACGATCGGCGCAAATTTAAAACCTGACGACGCGCCGTGTGGAGACTCAGTGTTCGTCGAACGGTTTCCGTCGACATGTCTATAACGTTCACGCTGATCGGGAAGAGCAGCATCCTCGCACTATTTTCCCGCCGTGGATCTGAGCGACGGTGACTACGAGCTTGGTCTAACGTGTTCTGAGACTTATCACACGATTCCGAACGTGAATTCCTCGAATAAAAAATTTTATTTCAACGAGGATGACACGGAAATTACGATTCCCGAGGGATCGTACGAGATACGGGCCATACACGAGTTTTTGAAACGCGAAATTTCACGGAAACTTCCGCGATGCGTAGTTCGTTCCAGTGATCTCGACGATCGTACGTCGGTCGCGAATACCGCGCGAATGAAACCGTTCGCACGAATGACTACGAAGACGAGGCTGCGGAATACCCGATAATGCTCCGCGCAAATTACAATACGATAAAGAGCGAGATCAAGTGCGCTTTCAGAGTGAACTTTAACAAACCGAACAATGTCGGATCGCTGCTGGGATTCTCGTCGACGCGTATATTGCAGCCGGGACAGTGGTACGAATCGGACGCACCGATTAATATTATTAACGTAAACATTATCCGCGTGGAGTGTAACGTGACCGCGGGTGCGCAACGGCGTTCATACGATACACGAGTTTTCACCGAGCGTACCACCGGGATATAAGATATGGGAAACGCCGGCGCAGATCATTTTCCTGCCGATCATCGCGCGGAGCGTTACGAATCTAATGATACGCGTCGCTGATCAAGACGGACGATTGCTCGATTTTCGAGGAGAAGAGATCACCGTCAGATTGCACGTACGACGGCGAGAGCGATAACGCGCCAGTGTATGCGTGAGTGTACGCGCGACATATGAGATGCTAGTGTTGAACGACTCGGAGCACGATAGCAGATAACAGTAATATCTTTACGGCTGCGCCGATCGACGATATCATCAAGTCGACATTCGGTGGCGTTAAAAAAGAGACGAGAAAGAAGCTCAACGCGTCGAACGTTAAATTTTTACAATCTCTGGGATTCGCGGTACGAAACATCTGAACGCGTGAACGATGACTGAAATTCTCAACATCGGAGGCGAGCCGGTCTTTGACGATCGCATCGTCAAGATCAAGACTCACACGTACAACCCGTACGCCAACACAACGTTTGAGTATAGCAACGAGATACGAATACCCATACAACAGCAGGATCTGTACACGTTGCCGTGCGAAAGTTTTCTCTACGTCAAAGGAACATTGACAGTGACCAGAGCAGCCGGCCAAGTCGATAACGTGGTATTGGGGACTAATTGCGTTGCGTTCATGTTCGATGAGATTCGATACGAGCTCGACGGTATGGAGATTGATCGCTGCAGAAACGTAGAAATAACCAGCACGCTCAAGAACTATGTAACGGTATCGTCCGATAGAAGCGTGGTCCTGAGAAACTCTGGCTGGGATCCATAGAATAACGCGAATGGATATTTCAATTTCTGCGTACCGCTCAACTTGTTACTGGGATTTGGCGAGGACTACAAACGCGAGGTGATCAACGCTCGTCACGAATTGATCTTGATACGATCGCGCAACGACAACAATTCCCTGGTGGGAAGTCTCGCGTTGGAGCCTACTATCAAAATACTCAAGATACAATGGCGAATGCCTCACGTGGTATTGAGCGAGATCAACAAGCTGTCGATGCTGCACGCCTTGGAAAACGGACGATATCTAAGTATGAGTTTCCGTTTGTGGGATCTGTACGAGTATCCCCTGTTGCAGAACACGACCAAGCACTCGTGTGCCATTAAGACCGCGACTCAGCTCGAGAAACTGCGATACGTCGTCTTCGCTCTGCAGACGAGTCGGAAGAACGTCATGTCCGTCGACACAAGCCGATTCGACGACTGCAACTTGACCAACATAAAACTCTACCTAAACTCGGAAGTTTATCTGTAGGAGTCCGGCATAACCGCCCGCCCCGCCCCGGGGGCGGGGGTATCCTATGAGGATTTCCCCCGTTACAAAAAAAAAGGAGGCCACTTGCTGGTGTTTTAGTGGGTAGGGTGCGCGTGTCGCACATCCTGCGGCGCGCGTAAAATCCCACACTCCCCTCGTCCTCTCCCCGGAGGTGAGGGGGTCTTCTCCTTCGGAGGCCACTGGGCAAACCAGGCTCCTTGCGGGCCTGGAATCCCAGTAGTGGAAGATTTCACCAGCGTTAACAAAAAAAAAAAAAAAAAAAAAAAAATCCTATGAAAGAAAGGTCAAAATTTAAAATAAGCATTGCATGGGATTTTATCGTGGAAAAGTACTTGAAAAGTAAGACCTAAAAATTTATTACAAACTAAACAATTTTTTAAACTAAACTGAAATGTGCTTTCACAATATACAAACTCGCCTTATCTTAATTCTTTAATAATTTTAAATATTTTAGATACATTTCCCGATATCTCTTCTTTCTTTAATCCAGTTGTGGCTCAATCCAAATGGAAAAGTTTGGTCGATTATTTTTGGAGAAAAGTAGCTTCACGTCCAAAAACAACTGGATCTGCTGCCGCTGCTCCCGAATCGTGGCCATATTTTGAGAATATGACATTTCTTTAAGAAATACAAACTAAACAAAAGTAGTAATTCAAATCTGTAAAAAATAATTTTTATCTTATAGATTATTATCTATTTTAGGACTATTGATAATTTCCCTGAGGAAGATGAAGAAAATAGAACAAATTAAAAAATTAGAAGTGGAAGAAACAACAAAAACAATAACGGCATCGAGAAAATAGCGTCAGCTTTAACCGAATTGGCAAAGGCACCATCAATAATTCCACCTCCATTGCCCGCTTTTCCACAAAACACTACGCAGTCAAAATTGACTTTCAAAGAAAAAAAAATTCGAGATTTTCTACAATTAATAGAGTCCTTGATGCTGCACATACCCGATACTGATCTCGACAATGTACTCTGCAGTATCCACGAAACTGTACATAAAGCAAAAAAATAATCGCACAGAAATATTAAAAAGAATTACAATCAATCAATTAATAGAATTGGTACGACGCCCTTCACGGAATGAGGGAGGTTCCAGGTTCGAATCCCGGCTGAGGTAATATTTTTCGCAATAATTTCTTTACAGTTTTTTCAATAATTAAATCGCGTAGATTTAATTCCGGAGAGGGAAGGGTATTAATTCTCCAACGATAGCTGTGTTTAAAGTCCGACAAATAATCGGCGCGCAGTCTATTAGTTTGGAATATATGTATATGTATATCATATACATTTTAATATGTTACTTTGTAACTATTAATTTCCGTACTTGCGCACCACCGCGCCTGACTCTTATAGCCGTCTATTAATTGATTGATTGACATTTTCAAGAGTCTAATGACATATTTGAATTTACGCAGGCTGAAAACATGCGTTAACTATTATTAACGAGTTATTGCGATAAATATTACCACATGCCTCGGTAGTCGAATTGGTACGACGCCCTTCACGGAATGAGGGAGGTTCCAGGTTCGAATCCTGGCTGAGGTAATATTTTTCGCAATAATTTCTTTACAGTTTTTTCAATAATTAAATCGCGTAGATTTAATTCCGGGGAGGAAAGGGTATTAATTCTCCAACGATAGCTGTGTTTAAAGTCCGACAAATAATCGGCGCGCAGTCTATTAGTTTGGAATATATGTATATGTATATCATATACATTTTAATATGTTACTTTGTAACTATTAATTTCCGTACTTGCGCACCACGTACCGCGCCTGACTCTTATAGCCGTCTATTAATTGATTGATTGACATTTTCAAGAGTCTAATGACATATTTAAAAAGAATTATGTATACTGCGCGGTCTGCGCGTCAATGATTCCTTTTCCGAGGTAAGGGGGGAACACAGAAATCTAGTGACGCTATTATGGTTATTTCTATTAGTCACTAGAATTTCTATATGTTCCCCCATTACCTCAGGAAAGGAATCATTGACACGCAGTGTACGCAGTGTACGCAGTTTATTATATTTCAATATATCAATACATGTTTATTTATTTTATTTTATTTCCAACAATATGTTATTACAAATTTTTTACAAATAAAAATTGTTTCTTTGAAAATAAAAAAAGTGTGTGAAAAAATCTGTTTTCTTTAATTTAGGTTTTTTAAATGTTTTTTTTTTTTTTTTTTTTTTCTAGTCAATTGCATAATTTATTATCGATAAATTTGGTGAAATTGCCAAGGTACTGCTCCTTCATTGGCGAAAAACTCTGCGAACTTTCTTCGTACTTGTAAAGCTTCTCGACTTAATACAGCTTGATTTGGTTGATTTAAATTTTGAAATAAATTATTTTTAGATGTATCATTTCGCCAAATACCTGGAATTACATCTCCATTTCTTGTTTCTTTATCTACCATTGAATTGCAAAAATATGTCGACTCTTCCTTTTTTATTAAATAATTATGGAGACATATCGTTGCTTTTATAATAGCTTCAATTGTTTCTACATTTGCGTCTATTATTCTTCGAAGTATTCTCCATTTTGCAGTGAGAATCCCAAATGTATTTTCAATAATTCTTCGAGCTCTCGATAAATGGTAGTTGAAAATTCTTTGATCAAGTGACAATTTGTTATTTTCAGGATAAGGTGTCATAAGATATGTTGTCAAGGGAAATGCTTGATCTCCAACTGCAACAAAGTGAAGAACAGTATCGCTGTCCAATACAGATACCGGATTTGGCACTCCCATTCTGTCTTCTTCAAAATATTTTCTCATTTTCGATCGTGAGAAAATACCATCATCGCTCTGGCGCCCAGTAGCTCCAATATCCAACATCGTAAATGCGTAACGATATAACCACATATAGCCAATAACACTATACTATGAAATCCTTTGTAATTATAATATTCAGAACCAGCACCCGCGGGAGCCTACAAAAGAAAATAGAACAAGATACATTTTTTTTAAGTCCTGAAACTTTTACCTGTATGGGAATGTGTTTTCGATTGATTGCACCAATACAATTAGGAAAATTCCACTGAGATTCAAATCCTCTTCCAATTCCTTTCCAATCTTCAGTTGTTGACAATTCTAAAACAGATGCTCGTAATTTATTCCATAATGCTGTACATGTTTCGAAAATTATATTGGAAACAATAGATTTTTCCATTCGAAATTGGTAAGACAATGAAACCATACTGTCTCCAGAAACAACATATCTGAAAAGAAAAGAAATACATCGCAAACTGACATGTAAATTAAATTATAATTAAAATCTTACAATTATTTGCTATACCTTAGTGTCAAAGCCAATCGTTCGCCAACAGATACAGGTCGACGTGCTATGGTTTCACGTGTTCTTTCAATGCCCAACTAACTGAACCAATACTTCAAAATGTGTTGCTGACATTCTGAAGTAATTGGTAAACAATTGTCTATTCGTGAGCAGCAAAGGAAACAACGAAGCATAATTACCATGTACACGACGACTCTTTACTATTGGAGACTCCCAATATCGTTTCTTTTTATATGGTTTTCGTTTTTTTTCTTGTAAATGTTTAATTATTACAGGAATTACAAGCGTTATTGCTTTCTGTAATTTTCTTTTATGATTATTTACAGAATTTATATAATTGCAGTACCAGTCGTAATATGTTTATGTTAAATTATCCATAATTGACGCACATCGTCGACAACTGCCGCATTGACTGAAACATTAATTGATTAAATAAATGAATCAAAACATGAAAATTATGAATTTTTATGTTCTCGATTCTAGTTGATCTATCTCGAAAATTCATAATTTCCATGTTTTGATTCATTTATTTAATCAATTAATGTTTCAGCGGCAGTTGTCGACGATGTGCGTCAATTATGGATAATTTAACACACTAGAACACTACAAGCGCTCGCTACGCGCGCGCCATTTAGCTTTGAACGAAATTGACAGCCACAGAAGCAACACAAGTGAAATACGCCGCGATGCAAAATTCGAGATAACCACCCATACAGCACAAAATATTTTTAAAATATTTTAAAAATATTTTTAAAATATTTTAAATATTTTAAAAATATTTTTTAGAAAAATTAAAATAATTCACAAAAATATTTTTAGAATATTTCTATGTCCGCCAGATCATATCGAAAAATATTTTCAAAAATATTTTTATAACATTGCAAATAAATATATTCAATAATATTTGTAAAATCTTTTAGAAATATTACTTTAAAAAATAAAATATGTTTAACCCAATCAGTAATAATTGTGTGTTTTATGTTTGAAAGATTTTTTTAATATCTGTAAAATATAGGTACATCTTGATATTTGAAAAATATACATATCTTTCGAATGTCATGATTTTGCTTCGCCAGAGACTTGATTATATTAACTCTCAACTGAAATTTACTTACGAGTTAGTCTTACCATTATGCGCCGCCTAGCGGCGTCGTTCCAAACTAGCACGGAAAGATACGCTACCATGCATCTTTTAATTAAGAATATTCCATAATATTTCAAAAATATTTGAAAAAAGATTATAGAACTAATAATAAATTTAAAATATTCTTAAATATTTTGGAACGAGATTATAAAATAACAAATATGTAGTAGTAGTAGTAGAAAAGTGGGTGGTTCCACTGGGGCCCCCGACGGTACCTAGATCTAACCGATCCTTTGTGCCTCCCCACTCTTTTATTTGCTAGGTCCTTAGGGTCAGCCCTGAACCTTGTACCAGGTTTATTAGGTCTATAACCCTAGCACTTGCCAAATCCTGGGGACTTAGGTACGTTTGTCCCCTCCCTCGTGGTGGAACGCCTTGGCGTGGCGAGGGGGCTCCCCGTTCGGATCCGACGGGCCATGACCGGGGACTTCTGTTCACAGAAGTCACCGCGGTGGCCCGCCGGTGAGGTGCGGGGTCCAAGATTCCACCCTTCCTGCCACCGGACCATGTCCGGAGAGGCGGGAAGAATGGGAGCCCGGCGACTCCCTTAGGGACAAGTCTTCGGGCTTGTCTCAATCGCCGGTAGGGGTTGGCGGCCCTGACTTCAATCGCCCGGTCGGCCGGGACCGTTAGGGGGAGTTTCTACTCCTCCCGCCGGCCTAGAGGAAGGAAAACCTCGAGAAAAAAACCACGGGGAGGGTCTCGAATCGCTCGACCATTGCACGCCGGTGCTCCGGCGGGTCGGGAGATTCGGACCCGTCTTGGGGGGAGCGGGCCTCTCTCGTCCATTGCACGCCGGTGCTCCGGCGGGGCGGGAGAGGTTTCGCTGGGGTCTCTCGGGGATCCAGGGTGGGAGGTCCTCACTCCCAAGGCGGGCAGGGATGCCGTCTCGCCGAGGGAGTGGGAAGACCCCCGTCTCGTTACCCATTGCACGCACCGGTGCTCCGGCAGGGGAGACGGGGGTAACCCTCTTTCGGGAGTCCCTGTACGGTGTGCAGGGACGACCGGAGGGGAGGCCCGTGTTGGGGACGTGCACACCAGGGACGTGGTCCCACGGTGTCTCCAACACGGAGGGTAGTTCCGGGCCGCCCGAACGTATTTCGGGGACGGGGCCGGGGCTACCTGGGTGGGAGAGACCCGTCGGGCCGCTCGGACGTTTTCCGAGGTCGGGGCCGGCTGGTCTAGCCGCCGGATGTACAGACCGGCGGCGCGTAGGATTGCCCGCGGTTCGGCGGCTGGCCGGGGGTCCGTGTCGTGTCTCCCGCGGGTGGCGGGAGGCTGGGATCGAGCCAGCTCGGCCGGTCCTTTCGTCGCCCGTGGGGGGGGGGGGGGCGGCGTGGGCCTTCCGGCTGGTCGTTGGATGCGGGCGTGGCCTCACGGGTCGGGGGCGGCTTCCGGGAAACTTCCCTCGAGGCGTCCTCGATACGGGTTTGGCGAACCCGGGGATACCCGAGCTCGGGCAGGCTGGGCTCGTTAGCCGTGGTGGGCAACCAGCTTAGGAGAAGGACACTCCGAAATCAAACCACCTTATAACTATAATGAAATGAGTCAAGTAAAAGGAGTTAAACTTACCGGCCCAGGGGTTTCGGACCCCCAGGGCCCGGCGGGAGAGGGGTATCGTCCCGGCCTCTCCCCGTCGTCATCGTACGTCGGGCTAACTCCGGGGTTGTCGGCGGGTTCCGGAGCGGAAGATACTACCGCCGATGGTAGAGAGGAGTCGGGAGCCGGAGGAAACTTCGCTGCTCCCAAGCGCAACATCAAGCGCAACACCAAGAGCAAGTTGAGAGGCCCGGCTAGCGCTCGGAAGGCCAGGCAGGAATCCCCCCAGTGCTCCGATGTCGGCAATGAGGATGACGCGCCGAGCGAAATAGTGCTTGCTCTTCGCCGCAAAGCGGAGATAGAGCTTAGGAGAAGGGAAAAGGCGGCCGAGGAGGCTCAGAATAGGGAAAAAGCGCCACCCGACGATGAAGACGCGGCCGAAGGGGCATTGGACAAAACCCTACCTCTGCAAAACGATGACGAGGATAACCCCATGGAGGGGGAAACCTCGGAAGCTTCAGTGTACGAGGTGGGTTCGAACGGACAAACGCAGAAATGCCGGGGTCGGGGTAGACCCGTAACCACCGGTAAACTCGAGGAGAAGAAGTACAATATGGTGAAACGCGAGAGGGAGAAAGAGGAGAAGAAGTACAATATGGTGAAACGCGAGAGGGAGAAAGAGGAACGCAGACTCCAAGACCTAAAAAACCCGTCTGTGGAGGCTAACCTCTCTAAAAACAGAAGGATCAAGGAAAAGGCCATGTTGGAGGAACTCAGTCACGCTCCAACAAACGACCTTCCAACCAGGATAATAGAGTCGGTGCGGGCGGTCGATAAGATCTGCCGAACCGCAGGAAACCTCAGGGGCACGGACCAAGGCCTCCTGAGGGACGCGGCGGCAACGATCGCGGCCGCGACGACTCATCTGGTTGGACGGATGAACAACGACCAGTCCCGACTGAGTCGTGAGGCAGAAGTAGAGGAACTTCGCGATGAAATAAAACTACTTAGAGAAGATAACGAGAGGCTTAGAGCCCTAATATAGAAAGTTATCTCGGGTCAAAAAGATCCCGAGTCGGGTTGTGACCGAACACGGATATATGGAGGCTCGGTTCGCGCGATGTGTCCTATAACACACGGTCGCCACTCGGTTTCACCCGCCAACCGAGAAGGTAGGTATTGAGTTTCCGAAATATCTCTAAGTTTATTAATTCTCTTTTATTTTCAGGTTCTCCCCTATCGTCGCTGCTGTGGACTCCCGGATCATCGCTGTTGCTGCATACCAGGATCGCCGAGGGACTTCGAGGGATCGCCGCTGGATGGTAAGTATCAGGTAAGTAAACTTGAGTATTTCTTCGTATTCAATATAATGATGAAATGTTTATTCAGTCTCATCAATACTGCGCCTTGTTCTGTTCGCAGGCGTTGGTGGAATGTTGTACAAGTGATACAAGTGTTTCGCGTTGTCGGTGGTAAGTTAACTCCGTTAAAATCTATAAATTCCTTTTATTACGCAGTGCTGTCGCTTCTTTTACTCCTAACTAACATACAATTGTTGCTTTCTACCTGTAGATATACTTGGTGTTCTTGTTGGCTGACACCTTTGGCCTTCGCTACCGGTGGTAAGTTAAATTCGTTAAATCGCATTAAATCGAAAAAGTCCGCCGTACTGACGTTTATTTAGGTCCTTAACAACAATTAGGCATGGATATTCATTGTTAATTAACAATGGTGGACAAGATGGCTGACCACTATGCACCTCGCTGACGGTGGTAAGTTAATTTCCTTAAAACGCAATAAATCGCAAAACTTCGCCGTACTGACGTTTATTTAGGTCCTCAACAACAGTCAGGCATGGATATTTATTGTTAACCAACAATGGTATACAAGATGGCTGACCACTATGCACCTCGCTGACGGTGGTAAGTTAATTTCCTTAAAACGCAATAAATCGCAAAACTTCGCCGTACTGACGTTTATTTAGGTCCTCAACAACAGTCAGGCACCGGTATTTATTGTTAACTACCAACGATGTGCAAGATGGCTGACCACCCTGACAATCACTGACCGTGGTACGCAAATTTCGCTAATTCGCAATAAATCACGAAAACTCGCCGCACTGATGTCTAATTTACTCGTGAATAACGATCAGACGCGATTATAATTTCGCTACGCGATTCCGTTCTCAAGATGGCTGACCACTATGACCTTTCTTAACCTTGGTCACGGAAATTCGTTAACTCGCGATAATTCACGAAAACTCGTCGCGCTGATTCTTAATTTACTTGTTAATAACGATCAGGCGCGATTATAATTTCGCTACGCGGTTCCGTTCGCAAGATGGCTGACCACTATGACCTTTCTTAACCTTGGTCACGGAAATTCGTTAATATGCGATAAATTCGGAATATTCACCGTGCTGACGCCTAATCCACTCCCCAGCAACAATCAGGCTTGATTATTTATGCAATAATGCCGGCGGTTCACAAGATGGCCGACACTTGACTTTCACCGACCTTGGTCCGTGACAATGCGTATTTCTTAATTTCTCGGATTTTCGCACTGTAACACCGATCAATCGCACTAACTTGAATAATCAGGCGTGATTATTTATTCACTTATAACTACGCTTCACGATATACGTGATACATTAATCGACAAGCACAAGTGCCCTTTCGCCAAATGGCTCACAAGCAATTTTCGGTGACGCAGCACCGTTTCGCCGATGTATGACGAACAATAACGCGTTTCGCGGGCGTTCCCGTTTGTTTCGGATGTCGTGGTAAGCAATTTCGCGCACTAGCAACGCATTCGCGAGAACACGGATATGTCACGGAATTTTTCCCTACCGTCACGACGATCCACGAGAGACTGCCTCGAGCGGCGTAGCTCTCCGCAGCTCCCGACCATTGCCCGACGGCCCCCACTCCGCGGCCGTACTGCGTCGCGGTACCAGGCCGTGCCGGCTCTCGCTTTCTCGAACGCTCCCGAATGCTCTCGAAGGTTCTCGAACTTTCCAGAACGTTCCGGAACGTTCCCATGGAAATTTCCACCGCGGGTACCCTATTCGCGTCTCTCTCTACACGCGCCCGGGTAGTGGTTTTCCAACTTTGGCAATTTTCACTTGCCGACGGCGCCGATTCGCACGCACCGTAGCTTTTGGCCTCCTAATGAGGCATCCGGGCGACTTCCTCGTGGAAGACGTCCGGGTGACCTGCACCACGTCGGATTTCGACGCCGACCCCCCCTGACCGTTATTGGGTGCCAGGGGAACACGTTTCGGCATCCCTTCCCCGGAGATGATGCGCCGTTCGCGTAATCGCGGACCGGTCCGCTAACTCGGGTACCCGTACCCGGAGCTCGACGCGGACCCTCCCTGACGGATTATCGGGACTCCCTCGTGCGTCAGGGATACCTTTTTCCCGGAGATGACGCGTGGTTCCGGATTTAGCTGACCATCGGACATACCGACTTCGCGTCAGAGATCTGTTTTACCGCTACGACCGCGTGGTTCCCGATTTCGCGTGCGGGCTTCCGGATTCCAACGCCGCCCGTCCCTGATTAATCCTGAGGCTTTGTTTATGCGTCAGGGGCCCTTTTTCCGCGCATCGCGTCATTACTTTTCGATTTCCCGGACACGTTTTCCGGTTTCTATCGCGGCTTTTCGCTTTTGCTTGTGACGTCATATCCGGCCTATCTCTAATTTTAAACCATTATTGTTAATGGCCAACGGGCCCTGTATATGTGTGTATATTTTATTCGGCCTTAATGGCTCGACGCTTATGTCTACCTTAACCTATACTTATTCTAGTCGGAGCTTTCTGCTCCCTCGTCGGACTTCTCGCTGTCACCGCTCGAGGGGCTCTTAAAGCTCCCGGTCTTAGCATCACGGTCCGTCTCCTCTGCACTGTTCTGCGCCGTCGTCTGCCCGGTCGTTACCTCCGGAGGCTGTCGCGGTTCGCTCTGCCATGCCGATAACTCGGCCGCTGTGTCGCCCATCGCGTCCTGTAACGCGGCCGACCCGTTCGTTCCCCCCGGAACTGTCTCCGGCCGCATCTTACCTGCCGGTGCCGGTGACTCCGCCGCCATTTCCGCCACCGCTGGCTGCTTCGCCTCGGCCGCTCTGCTACCCCCTTGTATCTCCTCGCCGGACAGTCTGGTCAAGCTAATCCTAGGGGACTTAGCTCCTACGGACCGCGAGCTTTTTGCATGCGGTTGCAGGGTACGGCAACAATGGACGTGGACATGAACGACGCGTCCAAAATACCCCCTCCGACCTCGCCTGTGGTGAGGAATAGAAGGAAGGGCAAAGGGAAGGGATCAGCAAAGATCCCCCTCCCCCTGGACTCCTCCTCGGACGAGGACAACGGGGAAGCCGGGAGGAAGGAAAGGGAAGAGGCCGAGGCAAAACGCCAGAGACTGCTAGAAGAGATGCATTCTCAGGGGATGCCAGCCGTGCTGAGACCGTCCATCGGCGGGAAAAGAGCGGTGATAGCAGAAGCCGTCCCTGCCGCTCAAACGGAAGCAATGGAGGTGGAGGAATCGGTGCAGCCGGCTGCAGCAGAGGCGAACCCCTTCGAAGATAGGCTAAGCCGAATCGAAGAGGCGATCGCTAAGCTGGCGAGTTACGTCGTCGCCAAACCGGACAACAGGGAGACGACGACCCAGCCAAAGGCTAAAACGGGCAGGAAAGATCAGCTGGCGGCGACCAAGGATGCCCCCTCCACCAAGAGGGCCCCCGTCGCCAAAAGCGGAAAAAGACCAGCCACGAGAGCGGGTGAAGAAAAAGCGATCGCACCCGCGCACAGTGGATCGAGCGTTAAGAAAAAGCGGACATTGGGTAGAAAATTAAAAGGCTAAATTATCAACTTTTTAAAATGAATTATCATCAACCAATGTTTATAGAATTGAAATATATTCAATTATTACATATAATGTAAGTTTATTATGCCAATTTTGACCCCAAGGTTGCACATTTGTGAAAGTGCAATTTTTTTGCCTATTTTAAATCGATAATGAATTGCCAGTACATTGCATACAATCAAATAAATTTGATCAATCTCTTAGAATGATATTATTTACGTCTGAGACTAACGAAAAATGCATTTCCAAGATATTTTTCTTTATTTCATCATTTAATATTTGACGGATCAAAAGTTATAAATTAGATTTTTTTAATTTATATTTTAATTCTGTTTACAAAAAAATGATAACAAATGATAGCTAAATCACTTATTGTACGGTATTCAGACAACCTTGGACTACTAGGATCTGCAAGAATTGGCTGCGGTAATTTGCGGTTTTTCGAGATACGTTGAATAATGTAAAAATATTTTTGTTGAGTATGTTCCCAAAGTACGGAAATATCGATTATCTCGAAAACTATGCAATTTAGAAAAAAAAGATCAATACAAAAGTTGTAGGGTTTCGAGCGGGATATTATATGGAGCAATAAAAATTTAAGCCTGGGTTTAATGTTTTGAGCCCTATTTAGCTCGTATTGAATTTTTCAAATGGGAACCCGCATTTATGATTGCATATTATTGTAGCTGACGAGGAGACATTTCCAAAACGCTAAATTTATGTTTATTTTCGATAAAAATTATCTAATGTACGAGTCGCTAAGGGGACTCACGGAAAACAAGCACCCTAAAGGAGTCTAAAAACGTACTGTTACCTCCACGTGGTAAACTCTGGTAACTACGAACAACTTTGTAGGCTAATAACAGGCGTTTCATTTCATGTATATAAATACCATGATATCGAAATAAATACCTCCATTACTTCCGAATAGATATATATGCGAGTAAACACTAAATGAGTAGTCTAACGGTTCATCAACGCAATTCTACCAAAGTAGCAAAGGACGTTGCATAATCGCACACAACTGTGTCTAAAGACAGCTGTCAATTGTCAAATCGAAATTTTGTAATCGGAATTATACTCAGCGTTCCCAAAAACCCTTATACGCAAAGTGGTTCAGGGACAATCGCGTACTACTTAAAAGTTGACAATGGTTTTGACAATTGACAGCTGTCAATTGTCAAATAGTAATTTTGACAGCAGAATCGTAATCAGCGACCCCAAAAACCTATAAAACTGTGTGTGAGTTAATTAAAAATGCATTATTTGTCTTGTTGTAATTGATTTAATGCCAATGTCCGACTTTCCCTATGCTTCGATCCACTGTGCCGCGCCCTCGTACGCAGGGGCAGTCAAGAGCCCGGCTAAAGGACCGGGAACAGGAGGCAAACAGACCCCCAGTGCCAAGGGAGGCACAAAGGCATCGAAAGCCCCGACACCCCCAGCACCGCCCAGGGGCAATTGGACCAGGGTGGGCAAAAGGGGGAAAGCGGAGAAGAGCGCGATAGACGGGACAAAGGAAAGCGGGGGAGCTCCCAAAATTAACAGAGGCAACAAACCCGCTCCCAAACCTGCGTCGAGGGCAAGCCTAGGGCGCCGGCTGGAAAGGCCAGCCAGGCCAAAGCCAAGGCGGGCAAGCCTAGGCTGCCGCGCAGTGCGGCCGTGGCAATCACGAGTGCCGGGGGCGAATACGAGGAGCTCCTCAAGGAGGCGAGGAGCAAGATCAACCTCGCTGACCTCGGCATTACGACGGGCTTGAAGCCGAAAAGGGCCCAAACCGGGGGTCTGATTATAGTGATCCCCGGGGCGGACAAGTCGGCAAAAGCGGACATCTTGGCCGAACACCTGACCAGAGTGTTCGCGGGTAGGCCGGATATCAAGGTCTCCAGAACCACGAAGACCGTCGAGGTCAGAGTCCTGGATCTGGACGACTCGGCCTCGGCGGAAGGATTGGCGGAGCCCATCGCGGAGTTGGGCGACTGCACGCCGGCGCAGGTGCAGGTGGGCCAGCTCAGCAAGGGCCCGAACGGCCTGTTCACGGCGTGGGCGAAATAACCATTACAGGCGATGCGGGCCATCCGAGAGGCAGACAACAAGCTGCGGATCGGGTGGTTCGTCGCCCGGGTGCGAGAACTTCCTGCGAGACCCCTCCAGTGCTTCAAATGCCTGGAGGGGGGCCACGTCAGGGCTCAGTGCTCCAACGAGGCCGATCGCAGTGAAAGGTGTTACCGGTGCGGGGGCACCGAACACCGAGCGAAGGATTGCCGCGAAAACCCCAACTGTCCTGTCTGTGCGGACTTGGGGAGACGCGCGAATCACCGGGCCGGGGGCAAAGCGTGCACCTCGGCCCGGAAGAAGACGAAGCCCGCCCAGCGACTCCCAGCCCGAAGGGGGGAAAAGGGTGGAGACCGTATGGAAGTGGATAAGGAATCCGGGACCCCCTCCAGACAGGGGCCAAGGATCATCGGCAACGAGGTGGTCAATTTGAAAGTTCCCGGTAAGCAGGCCGTTAAGAGGAGGGCCGAGGAAGCCGGGAACAACGACAACTTGACCAGAGAAGGGGGGGAGTCGAGACCAAAGGCTCAGCGAAAAAAGAAGAGCAGGGAGCAAAAAGCTGTGGAAACCGTACCACAGCCCAACGCTCCCGAGTCCACCCCCATGGTCGAGCAACCAACACCAGTCGGGGAAGAGAGGAGGGAGAATGCAGAGGCGTCCGTGCGGGAGACCCCACCGCCGGCGCCAACTCCCAAAACAACGCAGGAGGAGGAGTCGCGACTGGCGACCACGGCCAACAATAACATGGCCGAGCGTAAGGAAGGTGCGGAGGAAATCTGGGACAAGGATACGTTCTAATGCCTCCGCACCGAATACTCCAGGCCAATTTGAATCGCAGCCCCGCTTCGCAGGGCGTGTTCCTACACACCATGGCGGAGCGGGGCTGCGGCCTGGGAATAGCCGCCGAGCCGCCCCGGACGCCACGCAACCCTTCGCTGTGAGCGATCAGTGGGTGCGGCCTGGCGGCGATCACGTGGAGAAGGACGAGCGAGCCCGTTCCCTGCTCGAAGTTCGAGGCGGGGGACGGGTGGGTTCATCGTCGTCAAATGGGGCCGTGTCTACGTGGCGAGCGTCTATGTCTCGCCCAACGTGGACACGGCCGCGTACGAGGAGGTCCTCGCGGACCTTAGGGCCTGCATCTCCAGGATCCCGCTTGCCCAGCGACAAATGGTCGTGGCCGGGGATTTCAATGCGAAATCCGCGTTGTGGGGCTCCCCGGCCACCGACCGACGGGGCAGGATCCTGGAGACATGGGCGGCGGGCCTGGACTTGGTCGTAGTAAACTCCGGGTGCGCGCAGACCTGCGTGAGGCGGCAGGGGGGATCGATCATTGACCTTACGTGGGCCAGCCCCTCTGTCGCCCGCAGGATCAGAGACTGGAGGGTGGCCGAGGAGACAGAGTCGTTATCCGACCACTTGTTCATCGAGATGTCTCTCTCGGTCATCCCGCTGGAGGTCCAGGCCCGTCGCCGGGAAGCGGAATTACGTTTTCCCCGATGGGCGTTGAGGAAGCTCGACGCCGATCTGCTCAGGGCGGCCATGAACGTGTCGCTCTGGGCGGACGACCCGTCGGCTTCCTCGGAAGACGTAGACGAGGCCGCCGGATGGATCGGGGAACTAATGGCGGCGGCGTGTGACGCCGCCATGCCCCGATCCAAGCCGACACTGAGGAAGGCGGCCTACTGGTGGACGGAGGAGATAGCCATGCTGCGGCGCTCCTCCGTCCAGGCCAGACGCCGATGGTTACAGGCAAGGCGTAGCCAAAACCAGCGGCGAATCGACGAGACGGGAGTAAAATACCGCTCCGCCAAGCGGCTCTACTCCTGGGCCATCAAGCAGGCCAAGGACAAGTCCTGGCAGGAGCTCCTGACGGCCCTGGATGAGGACCCGTGAGGGCGCCCATATCGCATGGTCCTTGACAAACTTCGGACCTGGGCGCCCCCGGTGACGGAGTCCATGGACCCCGGATTCTTAGAAGAGGTGGTTAGCACCCTCTTCCCGGACGATCCCGGGGAGAGGGCTCACGGAGGTCCTCCCCCACCAGTCGTGGAGGGGTGGGACGAGGAGGAATCCGGAGTGTCCAGGGACGAGATGAGGAAAGCCGCCCGCAAGTTAAAGGCGGGCAAGGCTCCAGGGTCGGACGGAGTGCCGGGCAAAGCCTGGTCCTTGGCCTCGGGGGAACTGGCCGAGCGCTTGCGCAAGTTGTATAGCAAGTGCCTCAGGCAAGGCCGGTTCCCCAGGGCGTGGAAGCGAGCTAGATTGGTCCTCCTCCCGAAACCAGGGAAGCCCGCCGACCAGCCGTCGGCGTATAGGCCAATTTGCTTGCTGGACGAAGTCGGAAAGTTATTCGAGCGAATAATCGCCGACCGACTAGTCCAGCACCTGTCCCGGACTGGGCCTGATTTGTCGGAGGCCCAGTACGGCTTTCGGGAGGGTCGTTCGACGATCGATGCGATCAAACGCATCGAGACCCTCCTGAAGGCCGCGGTGGAGGCTGGCAGGGTGTTACTCGGCGTCAGTTTCGACGTCGCCAACGCGTTTAACACCCTGCCATGGCCGGTAATAAGGGAGGCGCTCCTCTATCACGGAGTGCCTCCCTACTTGGTAGCCGTACTCTTCGACTACCTCCGGGACAGGGAATTGGCCTATACGGACCAGGACGGAGTGGTCCGTGTGAGGCTGGTCGTGCGAGGAGTTCCACAAGGGTCGGTCCTAGGGCCACTCTTGTGGAACATAGGATACGATTATGTCCTACGAATCGCCCTCCTCCCAGGATGTTGGCTCAACGACTTCGCCGACGACACATTCCTGGGAGTCGAGGGCGATACTTGGGAGGAGGCTCTAGCTCGCGCCGATGTCGCAGTGGCGGCGGTCGTGGCCGCGATGAAAAGGCTGGGCCTGAAGGTGGCTCCCCAGAAGACGCAGGTCGTCTTCTTCCACGACAAGTCAATGGGGAGACCACCGAGGGCCTACATAACGGTCGAGGGTGTCCGAGTCGCCGTGGGGCCCAGCATGAAACTGCTGGGCCTCTGGCTGGATGAAACCTGGAGTTTCGGCGAGCATTTCGCGCGCCTGACTCCCAGGGTGAAAGGTGTGTGCAACAGCCTGGCTAGGCTGATGCCGAACCTGGGAGGGGCGAGCGGTCGGGCTCGCCGGCTCTACGCGGAGACCGTAAACGCTGTGGCACTTTACGGCGCCCCGATCTGGGCGCCGGTCGCGGAGCGATCGAGCCGCATCAAGATGCAGCTGCGTCAGATGCATCGGCCGATCGCTCTGAGGGTGGCGAGGTGCTATAGCACGGTCTCCCACGCGGCGGCGACGACCCTGGCGGGACTCTCCCCGCTGGAGCTCGCTGCCCGTCAGCGCGCCGATATATATGAGCGCGTGCGGAGGCTCAAGGAGGCGGGGGGTGGACCCGTCCCGCCCGGGGTGCGTAGAGCAGTAAGACTCCAGGAGAGGGCCGTCCTCGTCCAGCGTTGGCAGGAGTGGATGACCAACGCGGAGTACGGACGGAGGACGGTCGACGCCATCCGGCCCCATCTGGCGGATTGGCTGGATGGACGGCGACTCGGAATATCGTTCCACGCGGTGCAGGTGCTCACCGGGCATGGTTGCTTCGGTGTGTACCTGCACCGCATCGGCAAGGAGGCCACGACACAGTGCCACCACTGCGACGAGCAGAGGGACACGGCGCAGCACACGCTGGAGGAGTGCCCGGCGTGGGTAGCGCAGCGCCGTGTCCTACAGGGGGAGGTCGGACCAGACCTCTCCCTCCCGACCATAGTGGCAACTATGGTCGGGGACGAGAGCAAGTGGAGGGCCTTCACCGGATTCTGCGGAGCGGTGATGGCCCGCAAAGAGGAGGCCGAGAGAATCCGCCGAGGGGAGGTAGATCCTCCTGACCCGGCGGACCACTCGGATTGAAGAGAGAACTCGCGGGGGGCGGGCTACACACGCGCAGTCAACGCCACGAGTCTGCCCCCCCACCTTACCCGACGACATCAGGTCGACAGATAACACGCCGTAGCAACGGCGAGAGTAGAGCAGCACCTCCGGACCCTCCCTCTCCGACGAGAGGGAAGTCCGGGAGGTTCGGCGTCCCAGCGGGGACAACGGGACGCCGATCAGCCTCCCACCAACAACGGGAGGGGTGGCGGGGTGAGGTGGTGTCACACCCCGCCACAGTACCGATAAAGGAAACATGAAACAACCTGACTTCGAAGCGCGGATCTAGCTCGCGGCGTGGTCGGGTTCGAAGGAGGCGCGGAGGAACAGGTGCAGGGCGCGAGTTGGCAAAATGAAGGGTCGTGTTCTGAGCAATAAACAAAGTTTATTAATAATACGCGCGAAGATGACAAGTGTGCGTGACGTGTAGAATCGCGATAACAAGTTGTCGTGGTGCACGAGACGGCGCGGGTGTGTAATACTCGCGGGATGGCACCAGCGGCCGGATCGGCGTCGGTCGCAGGCGGCGCGTAACAATATGATGTACGTACAGGGCGGAGTCGGTAATTCCGACAGTCGCGCGGGCCGAATCGCGTTACAATATGTATCGGCACGGGCGGGGCCGATTCTTCCGGGCGTCGCGGATCGGAGCGCGGGAAAAATGGCGCGGCACGCGTGTCGAGCGCGCGAAACCGCGTGGATCCGGCGCGGTGGTCGGCGAATAGGAAGCCGGTCGTTCGCCGAGACACACTCGGCGAAGACAGAGGATGCCGGAGGCGCTCTATCTTCGGTCGGACTGACTGCAGGATAACCGGCCGTTCGCCGAGACACACTCGGTGGAGACAGAGTATGCCGGAGGCGCTCTATCTCTATTCGAACTGGCTTCGGAGGAAGCTGGCCGCTCGCCGAGACACTCTCGGCGAAGACAGAGTATGCCAGAGGCGCTCTACCTTCGTTGCGTGCGGGCTTCGGATAAGGATAACGATAAGAATAAGCTGGTCGTTCTGCCGAGACGCTCTCGGTAAAGACAGAGTATGCCGGAGGCACTCTACCCTGGTTCAGACTAGCTCGGTGCGGGAACTTCGGATCGGTGTGGTCGGTGAGACGGATGATCGTGAATCGCGCCATATCGTTCGCGACGCTCGCTTTTATACGCGTCGCGACGGCGTTACGAAGTGGCGGGGGTAGCGACGGCCGTCGCGAGCGCCGGGACGGTGCGGCGGAACGGTCGCGTATTGCGGCGTCCCGACGCCGCGATCGCGTTCGGCGGTCTTCGGCCGCCTTCGGCCTCGCTCGGCGTGTCGAGGCGGTCGCCGTTTACAAGTCCGTTTGCGGACTGCCTAACAATACATGCTACATAATAATGTGGGCACACCGTGCCCGTGCTTTACCCCGCGGGTGATCGGCTGGGTGGTCTCGGCCGGATGGTGAGGCCGGAACGATGCAGTTTCCGGGGGTGCATCGTTACATCACCCCCCTCCTCGAAAAGCGCGAATTTGGCGCTCTAGGTTTTCGGCGGTATCTCCCGGATGGTGCGTACGCGGCCGGTCGCGTTAAACCGGATATGCCACCTCTTCCCCCGTGACCGCGTCTTATGTTGCCGGGATACGTGGGCGTGGAAGTGTGGCACCCATATGATGTGCCCGTCCTCCACTTCCACCGGGATCGGCGGTGGTAACGTCGGGCCTTCGGCCCGCAGGGGCTGGATGTCGGCTGGAGCCGGTCGTGGCGGAGGCGGCGCGGGTATCCCCGCCGTTGCCGGTTCGGCCGCCGGTGGCGGCGGAGGTCCTGTTGCGGCTGGTGGAGTGTCGGCCGGTGCTGGTGCTGGTGCCGTGGTTGCGGTCGCTGGGCACCCCGGCAGGACCGTGAGTTTCACCCTCGTCTTCTCGACCTTGGTGACCCTTGGTCGCTTCGTCCGGCTCAGTGGAGGTGGCGGGGTGGTGAGCCACTCCAATTTCCGCCGTTGTTGCTCATCCGAGCGTTGAACCGCGCAGCCGACCGTCGGCACGTTTTTGCGTGTCGGCGGTGTGACTGCGGGTTTGGCGAGGACGGCGGCGGTGGCGGCGGAGCCCGGGGTGAAGAGCCTCGTCCATGTCGCCCCGAATCCTGGGCAGACCGGGTCGTACTCTACCGGTTCTGCCAGCAGCTTTTCGATATCCGCGAGGATATCGCTCTCTATTGTCGACTCGCTCCGGTCGGTTGCCATGGCTCGTCTGTGATCTTCCTCTTTCGGTGCTGGCATTTATTTGTTTATTGCCCCGGTAGTGGGGCAATTAGTTGTCTCGGTACCGGCTCCGTTCTCGTCGTCCGAATTTGTTTTGTCATCCTCGGTGTCAGAGCTGTTGTTTTCTTCGCCGTCGGTGGAGGGGGGTGCGGCGGGCGCGGGCTTCAAATCTTGTATGTGTATATGGCGGCTCCATTTGCCGCTTCGGTCGCGTAGATCGACGATTACCGGCGATATGATTCGGCGCACCTCGAGGGGGCCGCGGAACTTCGGCGCTAGCTTGGCGTTAAACGCGGCGGCTTTGTTGGAGAGTGGGTACTCGCGTTTCCAGACCCACTCTCCGATTTTCGGGGCCCATTGGCGGCGTCGTAAATTATAATGTTTTTCCTGTCTCTGGAAGGCGCGGGCCAGATGTATTCGCACGAGTTCGTAGGCTTCCTCGAGGTGTCGCCGGGTTTCGTCGGGCGGAGCGGCCGGAGTATTCGGAGCGCTCTCTCGGTTGAGGGCGGAGATCGGTTCGCGGCCGAAAATAAGGTACGCGGGGGTATAGCCCGTGGCCTCGTGGTGGGCCGTATTATAGGCGAATTGAAGTTCTGGGATGCGCTCATCCCAATTGCGGTGGTTTCGGTCGACGTATTGCGAGATCATCGTTTTGATGACTCGGTTCGTTCGTTCGACCGGATTGCAGTGAGGCGCGTGGACCGGTGCGTACACGTGTCGGATATTATGTGCGGCGAGCATTTTCTCCAATTGGCCGGAGCGGAGCTGCGTGCCGTTATCGGAGAGTATTGTGTCCGGACAGCCGTGGCGGAATAAAATCGCGTCGGCGATATGTGCGGTTACGGCGGCGGCGGTAGCGCGGCGCAGGGGACGCATCTCCAACCATTTGGAAAAGCGGTCCTGCATCGTGAGAAGCCATGTGTGGCCCTGCTTGGATCGCGGTAACGGTCCGATTAGATCGAGCGTGACTTGCTGCCACGGGCGGGTGACGGAGGTGGCGTGCAACGTGCCCGCCGGTCGAGTCTGTGCGACCTTGTGTTTTAGGCACTGAGGGCAACTTCGCACGTATGCCGCGATTTCCCGGAACATGCCGGGCCAGTAATATAATTGCGCGATCCGTGAGATAGTTTTCGCGATCCCGAGATGTCCGGCGGTGGGCGCGTCGTGATTCCGGCGGAGGATTTCGGGGCGTTGCTCCTTAGCCACGCATTCTTTCCACTGTTGCTCGGGCGGGGTTTCTTTAAAGTCCAAGTCGTGCAGCACGTGCCGGTATAGTTTCCCGTTTCGGATGTCGTAGTCCGGATATTCCCGGGGTTTGTCTTGCACGGCTCGTAGCATTCGCCGGTACCACGAGCAGCGGGCCGGGGTCGTGACGGCGGCGGCGGTGTTTTGACGCGACAAGGCGTCCGCGACTCGGTTAAGGGCTCCTTTTCGGTATTTAATCTCCATATCGTGTTGTTGGAGCTCGAATGCCCATCGTCCCAGCCGGCCGGTGGGGTTGTCCAATTTCTGGAGCCACCGTAAGGACTGGTGGTCGGTGAGGACGGTAAATGCGTACCCTTCTAGGTATTCGCGCATCCGGCGGATCCCCCAGATAACGGCTAGGCATTCGAGCTCGGTCGCGCTGTAGTTTCGTTCGGCCGAGTTTAACGTGCGGCTCGCGTACGCGATGACTCTTTCCCCCTCCGGGAAATTCTGTGTGAGCACGGCCCCGAGGCCGGTCGTGCTGGCGTCGGTTTGCAGTACGAATCTTCGGGAAAAATCGGGGCATGCGAGGACCGGCGCGGACGTCAGCGTGTTCTTTAATTTCGTGAACGCGATTTCTTCTTCCTCCCCCCAGCTCCAGCGGGCGTGCTTACGCGTCAGAGCGGTGAGCGGCGCGGCGATTGTCGCGAAATCGTGGATAAAGCGCCGGTACCACGAGGCTACCCCTAGGAATTGTCGTACCTGCTTCACGGTGTGCGGTTGAGGCCATTGGGCGATTGCCCGGACCTTCTCTGGATCGGTACGGATTCCCTCGCGGTCGACTATGTGCCCGAGGTACTGCAGGCGGTCGACGCAAAATTTACACTTATCCGCGTTGAGTCGCAGGTTCGCGGCGCGGAGGCGGCGGAAGACTTCGCGCAGGACTTGCAGATGTTCCTCGAACGTTTCCGTGATGATGATAATATCATCGAGGTATACAAACACGTGCGGTTCGAGCTCTGGCCCGAGCACGGTGTCGAGCAGCCGCTGGAACGTCGCGGGGGCGGAATGTAGGCCGAACGGCATGACTTTGAAATGGAAGAGTCCCTTCCCGGGTACGGTAAACGCGGTGATCGGTCGGCTGGACGGGGTGAGCGGTACTTGCCAATACCCGCTCTTCAGGTCGAGCGTGGTCAAGTATTTCGCCCCGCGTAGCTTGTCGAGCGTCGCGGTGATCTGAGGAAGGGGGTAAGCATCTGTCTCGGTCGCGTCGTTAACCCGGCGGAAGTCGATGCAGAACCGGTGGCTCCCGTCTTTCTTGCGGACTACGACGACCGGGGAGCTCCATGCGCTATTCGAGCGCTCGATCACCCCCTCCCGTTCCATTCTTTCGACTTCGGTGTCGATGACGGCCTGCATGGCCGGATTTCGCGGTCGATATCGTTGTTTGATTGGTTCGATATTGGCTTTCACGCGTATGTGGTGAGCGGCTCGGTCGGTCGGTCCGGTTATTTGATCGAATAATGGGAGTTCCTCGGCGAGGAACTCCCGGAGCCTCTCTTCTTCGGCCGGCGTTCGCGGGGCGAGGCCCTCGGCCGTCGCGGTGGCCGGTGTTCGTTCGCGCGGTCCCGCGGCGTTCGGCGCGGGGATGTCGTACCCCAGTTTGGCCCAGAAATCCACCCCGAGCAACAGTGCGCTTTTTAAATTCGGCATGATCGTGAACGAATGCCATATGACCTTCCCGGCGGTCTGTATCGGTAGCCGGACGCGACCTGTCAGTGTTAGTAGTTGCCCATTGGCCAACTGAACTTGCCCTTCGTCCGGCGTCACGGGGAAACCGAGCGTTTGCGCGAGTCGGGCGGTGTGCTCGTTAGCGAACGAAATATCCGAGCCGGTGTCGAGTAGCGCGTCTAGCGTTTGGTCGTGGATACGGGTTTTTACGTGCGGCCGGGGCGTGAATTTTACGTTGAGGACCGGGGGGCGGCCGGTGTTTCCGCGGTCCCGGCTTCGTTTCCCGGCGGCGGATGACAGTCCTTCGTTAGGACACCGTCTTTGCCGCATTGTGAGCAAAATTTCCGGGCGGGGCGCCGACAGTCGAAGCGCGTGTGGCCCCGCTGCTTACACCGCCAGCAACATTCGCTCTTGTTATATATGGCGGCGGTGATCGGGTGGTCGGTGGCGGCGGTCTTCGCGGGGGCCCGTTTCTTACGGGTTTGCTGGAGACGTTCAAACTCGCCCGCCCGCTGCTGCAACTCCCGGGGGTTGCGTACATCGCTCCGCCAGATTCGATTCTGGTAATCCGGGTGCAGGTTTTCGTAGAGCTGCTCGACCTGATCTTCGCTCGAGTAGCCCCCTGCCCTCCGCATGAGCGCCAGCATTTGTGTCGCGTACTTGATATACGGCTCCCCTTCCTTTTGAACGCGGTCGCGGATCTCGTTTATTAATTGCAGCCGGTACCGTCGCGGTAGGAAGGTATCTTTAAAGTCGGCGATAAATTCCGCCCAGTTCGTCCAGTTCTCGCGGTTATTGCGGCACCACAGCAGTGCGTCCCCCCGGAGCAGTTCGGGCAAGCCGCGTAACCAGTGCGCGTCGGAAAATTCGTAGGCGGCCCGCAATTCGTCGATTCGCTCTAGAAAGGCCCACGGATCTTTCCCGTCAAAGTGCAATCCCCATTTCCGCATCTGATTCATGACCTGTGTGGACGCGGTAATCGGCGGGTCGACGGGTACTACGGTTACCGGTGACGGCGGCTCGGAGTTTATCGTCACGGTCGGGAGGCGGAGCGTGTTTCGTGCTTCGAATATCTCGGGGTTCTCATCGATGAATTTATTTAAACGTCTCCGGAGATCGTCGAGATTGCCCTCAGTGTCGAGTCCGAGCATCTGCATTTCCTGAATTAGGTCGCTCTTACTGAGCCGGTAATAAAACTCCTTCATTTTGCCGTTCTCCTGAGTCTGTTCCTTACGGTCGAGTCCCTGTTCGGGCGCCATGAAACAACCTGACTTCGAAGCGCGGATCTAGCTCGCGGCGTGGTCGGGTTCGAAGGAGGCGCGGAGGAACAGGTGCAGGGCGCGAGTTGGCAAAATGAAGGGTCGTGTTCTGAGCAATAAACAAAGTTTATTAATAATACGCGCGAAGATGACAAGTGTGCGTGACGTGTAGAATCGCGATAACAAGTTGTCGTGGTGCACGAGACGGCGCGGGTGTGTAATACTCGCGGGATGGCACCAGCGGCCGGATCGGCGTCGGTCGCAGGCGGCGCGTAACAATATGATGTACGTACAGGGCGGAGTCGGTAATTCCGACAGTCGCGCGGGCCGAATCGCGTTACAATATGTATCGGCACGGGCGGGGCCGATTCTTCCGGGCGTCGCGGATCGGAGCGCGGGAAAAATGGCGCGGCACGCGTGTCGAGCGCGCGAAACCGCGTGGATCCGGCGCGGTGGTCGGCGAATAGGAAGCCGGTCGTTCGCCGAGACACACTCGGCGAAGACAGAGGATGCCGGAGGCGCTCTATCTTCGGTCGGACTGACTGCAGGATAACCGGCCGTTCGCCGAGACACACTCGGTGGAGACAGAGTATGCCGGAGGCGCTCTATCTCTATTCGAACTGGCTTCGGAGGAAGCTGGCCGCTCGCCGAGACACTCTCGGCGAAGACAGAGTATGCCAGAGGCGCTCTACCTTCGTTGCGTGCGGGCTTCGGATAAGGATAACGATAAGAATAAGCTGGTCGTTCTGCCGAGACGCTCTCGGTAAAGACAGAGTATGCCGGAGGCACTCTACCCTGGTTCAGACTAGCTCGGTGCGGGAACTTCGGATCGGTGTGGTCGGTGAGACGGATGATCGTGAATCGCGCCATATCGTTCGCGACGCTCGCTTTTATACGCGTCGCGACGGCGTTACGAAGTGGCGGGGGTAGCGACGGCCGTCGCGAGCGCCGGGACGGTGCGGCGGAACGGTCGCGTATTGCGGCGGTCTTCGGCCGCCTTCGGCCTCGCTCGGCGTGTCGAGGCGGTCGCCGTTTACAAGTCCGTTTGCGGACTGCCTAACAATACATGCTACATAATAATGTGGGCACACCGTGCCCGTGCTTTACCTCGCGGGTGATCGGCTGGGTGGTCTCGGCCGGATGGTGAGGCCGGAACGATGCAGTTTCCGGGGGTGCATCGTTACAAAGGATCGGCCGAAAGGCCGCGAGCAACAACGCTCGAGCAAAGCGAGCCTCTCGAGGCTCGGCGCAGGAGGCGCCCCGGATGCATTGATAACCAGTTCCCGGGGCGTCTCCACACAGGCGCACGGTCGGACACCCATGGGGTTTTAGTGGGTAGGTCACGCGTCACGCGGTGCCTTGGGGGCAGGCCCTTCCAGGGGCATCCCCCGCAATCGACACCCGTGCGCGTGGAATCCCACACTCCCCTCGTCCTCTCCCCGGAGGGCGGAGGGGTCTTCCCCCTCACAACACCTGAGGGGGCTGCCGGGCCACATACCGGACCTCGGTCCGGGAACCCGGCAGGAGAAGATTTCCCCATGTAAAAAAAAAAAAAAAGGTACGTTTGTCCCCAAGTTTTATATCTTTTGCATACAAGTGCCGGACAATGGCACAGTATATGCACGTTGTCTTCTTTCTCGTCCCCACATAGTCGGCACTCTTTTTGTTCCGCGAGTCCGAGGTTGAATAGATGGGATCTGAGTAAGGCAGAGTGGCCAGTGAGCAGCCCCACCGCCATTCTCAGTTTTTGTCTATTCAGCTTCAGTGGTTCTTTAGCTCTTCCTGGTCTGCTGTTTTCCATCAAAGTCTTGGCCTGGCGGCAGGTTTTTGATTTCTCCCACCTGGTCAAGTGCTCCCTTTTCAGGCAGCTTTTGATGATTTCTTTTCCTACTGCGAAGAATATTCCCGCTACCTGGTCAGATGGTGCTTCATTTGCTCCCTTCTTAGCCAGTAAGTCTGCGGTTTCGTTTCCGGGTATTCCTTGATGCCCAGGTACCTATACCAAGGTGACTTTATTTTGTCCACTTACAAGGGAACGGTCGGAAGTGTCCCTACCCGATTTGGATGCGCTTTGGATATGTTGTAGAGCATCAAAAAACATTAGACACGTGTTTTTTTTAGCTGCATATCTCGACGTTTAGGGGTTGAAACAACCCCTTGAAAATAATGGATTTTATAGTTTTTAGCGAATATCTTCGAAAATATAAGGCGTAACGACAAAACATTTGTACGAAATGTTTATGGCTTTTTGTGCTTTTTACAATGGCGTAATCAGATTTTTAAAATTTGTCACATTTTTTAATTTAATCCCACTCCCACCTATTATTTTTGCCAAATATAACAATTTTTCCAGCGCAAATTTAAGAGCGTCAAATGCCAAATACATCCATGTATATTTTTATCTCAACATCTCGTATACTCGCAACCCGTCGCGTCGTGTAAAAGAGTCACGGTC
Source organism: Temnothorax rugatulus (assembly GCA_035220575.1). Taxonomy (NCBI): domain Eukaryota; kingdom Metazoa; phylum Arthropoda; class Insecta; order Hymenoptera; family Formicidae; genus Temnothorax; species Temnothorax rugatulus. The sequence continues at coordinate 191,171 of JASTWL010000278.1, read as the reverse complement.
GGTCTCGCTCCGCGTATACTTGGCACGAGACACTACCGTGTCTCTTGATTATGATACCATTATTAGATTTTTGGCAAGACGAGATGATATGTGGTATAGGCGTCGCGCTGTAGGTAGGTGTTGCGTTATTTGTGTTCAGTTGCGCCGTACACTTGAAAATTTCCATTTGTGTATATTTTCTCATACTACAATATATACTATATACTACGCCATAATAGGATTCCCCCGTTAGCCTCGGCGGGGGAGCAGGTGGAAAGTTCGGAGAGGTGGAAGTAGGGTCGAAAACAGAGCTTTGTGGAAGGGTGGAGGTGCAGGATTGAAAGAGGGAGCCAAGGAAGTTGAGAGAAGGCGGTGGGATTGGAGGTGAGAATAGAATCGAGGTGAAGCGGCCAGAAATTGAGGGAGAAGAGGAGAGTTGACAGTGAGGTTAGGATGACGAAGAGGAATGAGAAGGAGGACGCGGCGAGGGGCAAAGTAGGAGGGGTGCAGAGTGAGTTGAGGTGTTGAGTGCAGAAGGAACGGGTACTCGAGCGAGCGGGAGAGAGGAATCGATCGTGAGATCGATCGAGTCGGCATGCGAGAGGGGTGATATACCGATGGACGGCGGATGTGAGAAGTGAGGATAGTAGCGAGCTGGCTCGTTCGATCGATGAATGATCGAGCGGATCGAGCGTCAGAGAGATGCGTTCCGGTATGGTAAGAAAGAGACAGAGAGTGGCAGAGGAGGTTAGCAAGAAAGTAGAAAGAGGAAAGGAAAGGCAACAGAAAGGGTAATGTAAGTAAGGCGAGAAGGTAGTAGCAAGACGAGCAGGGGAGGAGAAGGGAGGAAGCGTCGAGCGGTGTGAGCTGATTGTGAGAGGTGTAGATCGGCCGCCGCGGGGCAGGAGATGGAGGAGAGCATAGGGCGAGAAAGAAGCTGACAATGGAATCGGTGGTAGAGGTGGTGTTGTGAAGGAATGTGATATGGGGCTAGGGGAAGAGAATAAAGATGCAGAGAAGTATACGGGACGGGTGGGTTAAGAAGAGAGCAGGGATGAGAGTCTAATAGTTTATTAGTTACAGAAGGAGACGAAGGCAAAGAGACGGAAGGGTAGCAGAGAAAAGGATATATGAATATGAGTTGCAGCGAGGACCTAATGATGGAAGAGAGGAAAATGAGGTGGAGGATCGTGGACGGGGCGGTGAGGTGGAGAATGAAAGGGTAAACTTTTAGCATCTTTCCTACCCCGGCCTGGCCATATGGGCCTTTTATAGTCTCGTACCCTCCCTCCCTTCCTCGTCCTCTACCCTTTCATTCGCCACCTCACCGCCCTGTCCACGATCCTCCACCTCATTTTCCTCTCTTCCATCGTTAGGTCTTCGCTGCAACTCATATTCATATATCCTTTTCTCTGCTGCTCTTCCGTCTCTTTGCCTTCGTCTCCTTCTGTAACTAATAAACTATTAGACTCTCATCCCTGCTCTCTTCTTAACCCACCCGCCCCGTATACTTCTCTGCATCTTTATTCTCTTCCCCTAGCCCCATATCACATTCCTTCACAACACCACCTCTACCACCGATTCCATTGTCAGCTTCTTTCTCTCCCTATGCCCTCCTCCATCTTTGCCTTTCTTTTTCTTCGCCACCGTCCCTCTTACCCTATCAGCCAGAAACATCCTTACCCTCACGCGCTTGTCTCCTCTCTTCCTCAGCTCTCTTATTCGCACCTCCTGCCCCGCGGCGGCCGATCTACACCTCTCACAATCAGCTCACACCGCTCGAGGCTTCCTCCTTTCTCCTCCCCTGCTCGTCTTGCTACTACCTTCTCGCCTTATTTACATTACCCTTTCTGTTGCCTCTCCTTTCCTCTTTCTACTTTCTTGCTAACCTCCTCTGCCACTCTCTCTGTCTCTTTCTTACCATACCGGAACGCATCTCTCTGACGCTCGATCCGCTCGATCATTCATCGATCGAACGAGCCAGCTCGCTACTATCCTCACTTCTCACATCCGCCGTCCATCGGTATATCACCCCTCTCGCATGTCGACTCGATCGATCTCACGATCGATTCCTCGCTCCCGCTCGCTCGAGTACCCGTTCCTTCTGCACTCAACACCTCAACTCACTCTGCACCCCTCCTACTTTGCCCCTCGCCGCGTCCTCCTTCTCATTCCTCTTCATCATCCTAACCTCACTGTCAACTCTCCTCTTCTCCCTCAATTTCTGGCCGCTTCACCTCGATTCTATTCTCACCTCCAATCCCACCGCCTTCTCTCAACTTCCTTGGCTCCCTCCTTCAATCCTGCACCTCCACCCTTCCACAAAGCTCTGTTTTCGACCCTACTTCCACCTCTCCGAACTTTCCACCTGCTCCCCCGCCGAGGCTAACGGGGGAATCCTATTATGGCGTAGTATATAGTATATATTGTAGTATGAGAAAATATGCACAAATGGAAATTTTCAAGTGTACGGCGCAACTGAACACAAATAACGCAACACCTACCTACAGCGCGACGCCTATACCACATATCATCTCGTCTTGCCAAAAATCTAATAATGGTATCATAATCAAGAGACACGGTAGTGTCTCGTGCCAAGTATAGGCAGAGCGAGACCGACCGTGACTCTTTTACACGACGCGACGGGTTGCGAGTATACGAGATGTTGAGATAAAAATATACATGGATGTATTTGGCATTTGACGCTCTTAAATTTGCGCTGGAAAAATTGTTATATTTGGCAAAAATAATAGGTGGGGGTGGGATTAAATTAAAAAATGTGACAAATTTTAAAAATCTGATTACGCCATTGTAAAAAGCACAAAAAGCCATAAACATTTCGTACAAATGTTTTGTCGTTACGCCTTATATTTTCGAAGATATTCGCTAAAAACTATAAAATCCGTTATTTTCAACCCTTAAACGTCGAGATATGCAGCTAAAAAAAACACGTGTCTAATGTTTTTTGATTCTCTACAACATATCCAAAGCGCATCCAAATCGGTCGTTATTTTCAAGGGGTTGTTTCAACCCCTAAACGTCGAGATACGCAGCTAAAAAAAGGTTGTTTTAACCCCTAAACGTCGAGATACGCAGCTAAAAAAAAACACGTGTCTAATGTTTTTTGATGCTCTACAATATATCCAAAGCGCATCCAAATCGGTCGTTATTTTTAAGGGGTTGTTTCAACCCCTAAACGTCGAGATACGCAGCAAAAAAAATACGAGTCTAATATTTTTTGATGCTCAACAACATATCCAAAGCGCATCCAAATCGGGTAGGGACACTTCCGACCGTTCCCTTGTTAGTCTCTCTAGCGCCAGCATGCAATCCCAAACCAATGCTGATTCGGTGATTGTTTTTGCTAGCGCTAGTATAGCTGCCCTGCTGTCTGAGCAGATATTTATCTTCCTTTCCCTTGTTTCGTGCACCTCAGGGTAGCCAGTATCTCAGCAGTAAATACTGTTGAGTGGCTTCCCACAGGAATACTCTTCCTGTGGTCATCCTTCGGCCCATAAAATCCTGCTTCAAAGCAGTTGTTGATGCCCGACCCGTCAGTGAACCATAGTCCACATTGGGATCCTTGACTCCCTTTGGGTCCGTCCATTCTTTCCTAGTTGGTATTCGTATCGTGAAATGTTTTACCAACTGGTATTTCCTCAGGGTTCTGTCCTGTTTTTGAGTGAAAGGGTTTTTCTGGAGTAGCCCGAGCCTTGTGTGTCCCAGACCTGTGTTCTTTCATTCTCCCTGACACTTTAGTCTGTATGCTGTGTTCCTGGCTGCATGTTCCACGGCAAGGTCCAGTGGAGGTTTACAGAGTGCAATTTCTAGCGCCTCCGTGGGTGTGGTCTTTATAGTTCCTACTGCAGCCCTTAGGTAGCTACCTTGTAGGCTTTTCAGAAGGTTCTTTGCCTCCACTTTCCTCGTCCTGGGTCACCAGATCACAGACGCATAGAGCAATCTCGGCAACAGCACCGCCCTGTATAGCCATAATGCTATACTAGCTTTGATGTCCCAAGACTTGCTCATAGCTCTTTTACACATCCACATGCACGAGTAGAATTTTTTCCTGCTTTCTGCAAGGTGTACTTTCCGGCTGAGTTTGGGGTCTAAAAACAGGCCCAAATACTTAACTGATGTTGTGAACGGGATTGCCTTCCCCCAGAGTTTAAAAGGCTCAATAGGTTCTGGTTTGTATTTTCTGGTGAAGACCATTATATTGGTTTTTGATGGATTAACCATCAGACCTTTGGCCTCGCACCACTCTTGTACAATTTTTAAGGCATCGTTCATTCGATCCCTTAAAATATTTAGAAAGAATCCTGTGATCACTATAGCTATGTCGTCCGCATACCCATAGGTCAAGAAGCCCTTTCTTTGTAATTTCGTCAGAAGGTCATTGACTACTAGGCACCACAGCAGGGGGGATAGAACCCCTCCTTGCGGGCACCCCTTGCTCGGTTTGCCACTGATGATAGTGTCGTTGTGTATGACCGTTAGATTCCTCCCCGTCAGCATACTCTCCACCCAATCCATTAGCGGTTCCGGAACTCCGTGGCTGATCAATGCTTCCCTGATGGCTATGTTCGAGGTGCTATCAAAAGCCCCTTCTATGTCCAAGAAGGTACCAATAGCATATCCTTTCGCCTCTAGCTGTGTCTCTATCTTGCCCGTCAGTTGGTGTAGGGCGGTCTCCGTGGACCTGCCCTCCCTGTAGGCATATTGAGCACTGGCCAGAGGGTGGTCTGCTAATGGTCCGTTCTTGAGGAACCTATCAATCAGTCTCTCCAAGGTCTTCAACAGGAAAGATGTTAAACTGATAGGTTTGTAATCCTTAGCCTTGATGTGTCCATTTCTTCGGGGCTTGGGTATGAATACCACTTTGGTGGCTCTCCATGTTTGGGGGACATGTCTTAGAGCAATGCTTGCCCTAAAGATTTTGGTCAATGGGCCTATCATTGCTCCTAGTCCCTCCTGTAGAAGTATGGGGTGTATGCCATCCGGTCCCGGTGCCTTATAAGGCTTAAAGGAGCGAACTGCCCACTCCACTGCTTGTGGATAGACCACTTTTGCTGCCAACGCCCATGCTCTGTGCTTATAGGTAGCCCTAGATCGTTGTTGGCTTTCCGTGGCTGAGGAGGACTTCTGAAATCCCGGGAAGTGGACTTCCATGAGATGGTTCAGAGTCTCCTCAGTTATTTCAGTAAATTCCCCACTAGGGAGCTTAAGGCAGCTCCACTGTTACTCTCTTTGCAGAGGATTTTGCAGAGTCTGGACGCTTCCAAAGCACTCTCGATTCCCTCGCAAAAGTTCCTCCACCCCATCTTTTTCGCGTTAACTATCGCTTTCTTGTAACTCCGCTGAGCGTTCCTGTACTTTTCCCAGGCTCCCGGCGTATTTACATTTTTGGCCCTATTGAAAAGTCTTCTTGCCTCAGCCCTGAGTCCCGATAGCTTCCCGTTCCACCACGAGACCCTGGTCGAAGCATTCCTCAGTTCCAATGGGCAGTTCATTTCAAAGGATTCCCTGATAGCATCACTCATAAAGTCTGACGCTACCTCTAGGTCCTCCCTTGTGTGAAATCTGGTCGGTGCATTCTTTAGCCGACTAGTTAAGTCAGCTCTAAAGCCCTCCCAGTTTGTTTTCCTGGGGTTTCTCCTCCATTGTTCGTCCTTTTGTACTCTCACAAGGTCGAATCGGATCTGTCTGTGATCGGACCCTGAAGGTTCATTCGAGACCCTCCATCCCGCCACCAGATCCATCACGGCCCTTGTGCACAGTGTGATATCTATCACTTCCTGTCTTCTAGAGTCCAGGAAGGTGGGTTCCGTTCCTCTGTTTAGGATTTGTAAGTCAGTGTTCATAACAAAGTTAAGTAGGCTTTCCCGTCTTGAGTTTATATCGGTGCTCCCCCACACCAAATGATGTGAGTTCGCGTCGCACCCCAAGAGTAGCTCTAGCCTTCTTTCGCATAAGCCACTAACTCTACCATGTTTCTCTGGGGGGGGGGGGGGCAGTTCTTCAGAATCGTAGGGCATATAAACTGACTCCACTATCATATCCCTGACCCCCCGTCGTCCATTTTAAGTTTCAGTCTTACAGCGACTAAGTCGCCGTCACTGAACTGTGGCAATAGACAAGCGTCTAGTCCTTTTGTCACAATGCAGGCTCTTGGTCGTTCTGCATTGTCGGCTTTAAATAACTTACCACAACCACCCAGACCCCTAATATGTCCCTTAATGAGCCACGGTTCCTGGATGAGGAATAAGTGCTTTGTGTGCATCTCAGCTGCGCACCTGGCTAGTACCGCCGAGGCGCTTTTGCTGTGATGCAAGTTGATTTGTATGAAGGGGACATTTGTGTCTGTCATTTCTAGGCAGTATCCATCTTGTCCTCTTTCTTATTTGATGCCCCTCCGCGATCACCTCCAGGCAACTTAACCGTCGCCTGGCCGAGTCCGCAGAAAGGTTTAAAGTTGAGCGCTTTAAGAGCCCTCAACGCTCCCTCCCCCATAAGAGCAGCAAAGTGGGTGCTCGTAGCATCCCTGCTCTCGCTGCCCCTCGCGAGCACCCAGTCCGCGGCTTGGAGACCCTCATTTTGCCTGTCAAGTAGCTCTATCGCTTCCTTGACAGGCATCTTGGGGTCCTTCACATGCACTACAACTCGATGCCGCCTAGGCAGTTCATCAAGCCGCATTGCACGCAGCCGAACCCCATTTAAATTTATTACCGAAGTTAGGCTTCGAAGCCACCCTTCGGTTTCTACATCGGTGCAGTTAAAAGTAACTGCACCGTCCCTATCTGAGGTGCCCTTGAAGGTGAGAGCTTTAGTACCCCTCGCAATGCTGAGGATACTTTTCCTCACCTTTTCCTTCAAAAGAGCAGCCTCTTGGTCGTCCAGCTTTCGTTCGGGGTATTCCATGGGTACCATGGCCACCCTAACTAGGCCGGATGTTGTCTGGGCAAAAGTCCTCTGATCTACAGCGATCTTAGGCCTTTTGCCCAGCTGTGCAGTGCTGGGACTGGGTGTGCTCTGTTCCGATCTGAGCCGTTTGCACGACCCAGCGGATGCTCGCTCCCCCGTCCCTTGCATTGCTACAGAAGCAGAGTTCGGTTCTGGAACGGGCTTTTCAGCGCCGCTACTCCCCTCCATCTGCTTCTGTTTTCTGTAGCGACGACGTGCCGCCCCGCTATACTTTACCCGGCTTTTACCAGCTTGTGGTTGGGCCTTGTCCGGCTCCTTCCCAAGCTGCCCGGTCTACTTTCCTCCGGTCGCTCGCCACCTAAGGTGGCTACGCCCTGGAGGACCTCTTCATAATTTAAATCTTCTTGTGTACCCATATAATTCCCACGAGTACCGCGGACGCGCGTTATCACCCGGGCAGAGCCGCGACTGCCCGGGGATTGGTTATTACTCCCGGAGGTCGCCCGGTATCCGGGAGGCACCGTTAGCCACGCAGCACCCCCTGCGCCATGCAGCCCTCAGCACGGTTGCTCACACCTTGGCTTGGAGGGTTCCTTTTGGTCGGGCGCGCCCGGCTACACCCCTGAGCGGGTGATCCCCGTGCGCGCCCTTAAGCCCCCCCACCCGCCTCAGATCGGCCGCCCGCAGCCCCCGGGAGCGCCGGGTCCGCCGAGCGGTCCCGTCGTCCCCCGCGTCCCGCGAGCCACGCACGCCCTCCCCGAGGCTTCGGCAAGGTAGGAACCCGGCGGGGAGGACCTGTTAGAAAGTCGATCAAAATATGTATCTCCGATACGCAAGACGAGAGAGGAGATCGTCGACCGTGAGCGCAAAGCGCTTGCGAGATCTATGAAGGCGCTAGATAAATCAAAGCGGCGCAGGGGTGCGGCCGTTTACCGGACAGAAAGATCGACCGTCTACAGTGCTAAGGGGCAGGACGAGGCGGAGATAGATATAAGTTTCGCTTTATGGGAGAAGAGGCCACCGACCGACGGTCGTATTAAATCATACCACATCCAAGCGGTGATCGAGGAAGGTGAAGTGCGAATTGAAAATTTGCACGCGCGATATCGAGTACCGGATATCTGTGAGCCCGTGAAGCCAAAAACCAGTAAGTCAACGAGAAAACCTGAGACGAGACAACCAACGAAGGAGCCAGAAATGGTAGAGGTGAGCTCGAGTGATAGCCAGCCAGAACCACCGGCTGACAAGGGGAAGCCAATCGCGAAAGCGCAGGTCGCGCAACAAGAGCAAGCCAACGATTGTGAGCGACGAAATCCTGACGAAACCAATTGATGTGCCGACAAAGCGGAAGGCGTATCAAGCTGCCATCGACAAGATAGAACAACAAAAGAGCAATTTGGACGAGTCTGTGTCGGATAACGCCGATTGTGATAAGCAGGCTCAACCAGGTAAATTACCCGGTCAAGCCTGGCCGGGGAAGATGAAACCGACTACAAAGTCGAAATCGGCTTCATTGGCGTTATCCACGGCAGCCATGGAGGCGCAGAGTGTGAAGCAGCAGCCCGGCACGCCGGCGCTGAAAACTAAGGCCGAGCTGAAGGTAAGGAGCTCGACGCCCATACCAGAGGGTGTCGAAAAGCGACAGGAAGTAAATTCAAGTGACGAAACCGAATTGGACGTCACTTTACCGTCGTATGATAAGGGAGACGAGCCGCCGATGGAGGAGGCAAGTCAGCGACTTGACGCGTGAAGGAGGATGCGACGAGGCGAGTCGCATATATATAAATAACCACAAAAATAGATGTAGTCTTTAGCGCGTAAGTTTATTTTTAATCTATATTTCAAATATCGAGAACCCTTCCAAACGGGTATAATTATTCATTCAATAAAGATAAAATTAGCGTACAGATATAATATCTTTTAAAATAACATGGTGACGGGTAGAATAAGGGATTCTTATTAATCTTATATAACGGTGGTGTGCGAAGGCACATTTCATAAAAATTTATTTTATTTCTGTGCCGGAAATTTTATTTCTTTTATTTTGTGCATAGTCACTTTTCCGGTGCATAAAGGGTTAAATTCAATAAATGCGACAGTGTCACAGTTTGATTAAAAGTTAGAGAAATAGATATGTGCCTTTATGCATCGATATAGAGTCATTTATGGTGTGATGAATCGGTAGATGTGACGACAGTCATTGTTGATTACGATTCTGACCATTCTTCTAAAATTTTATAAATTCTTTTGATTTCATAATATCTTGAGTTTGATAAATATATATTCGTGTTGTTCGAAGCCCATAAAGGGTGTACATTTATTTTATTGCGTTAAAATTAGCGATTCTCTATAATTATTTAGATTTAGGCCTGATTGGGCAAATTGTGTGCAAATCGAGCGAGAGTGATTTATTTGTCTTAATTTAGTGTTAGAGAACATGCTCATGTAATTTTTTCAACGAAATTTCCATTATTTCCATACTTAACACTTAGGGGTGAAATTTTTAAATAATCTGTTTTTTAAAGATCTGAGTGCATGGTAATTGTTAATGAGACGTAAGGAGACGCGTAATATGATTTTTGTGTGTATTTTGCATTATTTAAACTTTTGAACAAAAAACATAAATAATAATAATTTTGATATTTCAACGTTATATTCGTGTTTGTGGTGGCTCATAGAGAGTGAATATATGATTTTTGCGATGATTTTTACGTTATTTCGATGAGTGACCATTTTGTGTCAATTTGTTAATTAAAGTGTTTTTTGCGAATCCAGAGTGTGGGTTATGATAATTAGAGTTAATATAAGTGTGCTACGTCGAGAAAACTCGAATTTTCCTAATATTTAAAGTTTTTGCAAGAATTGTTAATTAACAATATTTGTAAAGATTTTAACGACGGATTAATGTTCAGTGGGGTCGCAGAAGCCCAAATATATGATTTTTGTTCAATTTAAATGCTTTTTTCAACTTTCTGCAAATTTTGACAATTTTGTTAATTAATGATAAATTTTATGTTCTCATAGTAGATTTGAGTTCAGTGGAGCCTAAGGAGCTCAGATATATGATTTTATTGCATTTTTCCAAAGATTTACAAATTTGTTTATTTATAACTTTTTCTTAACAAATGCGACAGATTCGTGTTCCTGAGGTCCTAGCGAGTCCTCCTATATAATCTTTTCGTTGATTGAACGTTTATTTACTCATGTTTTTCAGAGGAAATCTGAAAAAAGAGAAGTAAAAGAGAGGAATGAGAGAGAGGTACCTTATTTTATTGATTTATATCATTTATACTTACCGTATTACTTACCTGATGAGTCCTGGAGATCCTGGATGCGTACCTGAAAATAAAAAGAGTGAATTAGTATGATTAATCGATAGATGCAATCGTAAATGTGATATTAGTCAAATATATATGTAATGAGCAGGGAAACCGCGAATTATTGTAAAAGTGTGAAAACGAGTAAATTTAATATTGCATATTGCGTACGGGTATGCGTGCAACATTTGTAAAAGAGGATTTATCACGTTTTATATTTTATTCACTTAATATTTTCTAAGAGGAAAATAATGTGAACTTTCTAACATGTCGTTGCAAGTCTCGAAGGCCAATTTAGAGTCGGCAAGTTTCAAAGGGTCGGCATTTTGATAGATGTTTTGTGACGCAGAAAAGTCCGTTAAAAGCTTTAAAAAAGGACAGCTACATGTTGGGAAGTGGGTGGTGCTGGGTGTGTCAGCCTGTGATTGGTGGATCGAGTCCGAGTGGGGTAGAGCTACCAGCGAGGGTATAAAAGCCAGCGCCAGAGACCGAGCGAGGTCTTTTCCCGATCGATAGTTAGAGAGTACGGTCTTTTTGCGGCAGTTCGTGTTTCGAGAAATACCGTGTGTGGACTTAGAATATTTTCGACGAACCGTGGGGGAACTTAGAATATTTTCTCGAGATCGACTAACGGAAGATAAGCCGATTGTACTTCGCGTGCATTACGGATACTTGTAAAAATCTTTTCGTTGCGATTAATCAACGCGTTCTGTGCGTGCTATCGGAAATTACCCGGCCAACGCCGTTAACCATCCGAATTCACAATATTCGCCTTTTTGTACTTGTGCAAGAGTACAATAAATATATATTCTTGTTATTGTTAAATCAATACAATTCACAAAGTTCATTTACAAATCCTTTCCTTTACTTCGAATTATCGTGTCGTGTAACGTGGCCGAGTGCGCGGCATTGCATAAAGACTTTGTCGAGATTACGCAGCGAGGTGCGCAGCGAACGATACCAGGACAGGAAGGAAGGAAGCCACGTCTCGGAAGATGCACGCTGGCCATTAACGTTCTGTATTCATGCGTTAAATACAGTGGCGACCGATTTATATCACTCAAAGTGAGTATTTATAATTTCTCAGACCCAATGTTCGGTCACAACCTATCATCGATAAATGTCACAAAGTATTTTGCGCCAGAATGTGACGCAGTTCTCATCGGTCCACACACATCTGAATGTACTATTTCTAATAAGTTTTTCGGTAATTATTTAGAATACGCGCTGCACCTCGAATATCAATAAAATTATGCTCATTCGACGCGTTTTGACACGAAACGAAAGAATCTGGCAGAAAAATGCGGCAGTCTGCCCTGCGAAGCAAGATATTTAGCGTTAAAGTTGACGACTCTCAGGTTAGAAATCTTGTCATACCGACGTGATGTAGCGACCATGAACATGCCCCGCGGCCACATGCGCATGCTCTGTCAGCTCTGTGGCTACATGCGCATGCTCCGTGACCGCACGCGCATGCAAAAGTGCGCGAATTTGAAACGTATGCATACTTATAATGCATAAATATAAATATATACTTTTCATATACCAACTATTCTCTGCTTTAACAAATTATTTCTGCTATAGATATTAAGCGTCGAAGTTAACGAAACAGAAATAATTTGTTAAAGCAGAGAATAGTTGGTATATGAAAAGTACATATTTATATTTATGCATTATAAGTATGCATACGTTTCAAATTCGCGCACTTTTGCATGCGCGTGCGGCCACGGAGCATGCGCATGTGGCCACAGAGCTGACAGAGCATGCGCATGTGGCCGCGGGGCCACATTCATAGTCGCTACATCACGTCGACAGGATTTCTAACCTGAGAGTCGTCAACTTTAACGCTAAATATCTTGTTTCGCAGGGCAGACCGCCGCATTTTTCTGCCAGATTCTTTCGTTTCGTGTTAAAACGCGTCGAATGAGCATAATTTTATTGATATTCGAGGTGCAGCGCGTATTCTAAATAATTACCAGTTTTTCGTACGACGGCCTTCACTTTTCGGAAATGGAGCTCGAGTCCCTACAGAAAAAAATCACGTCATGAAATCACGTCATGAAATTACATCACAAAATCACGTGATAAAATTAAGTAGTTATTGACATAATTAATACGTAACGGATTGTTCCAAATCGGTACGTGATTTTTAAATCACGTAATTTAAAAAATTACTTAATGCTGAGAAACACATTTTTTCTGAAATCTGGATAAAGTTATATAGGAACTACAAAGTTTGTTTAATTGCTTCTTCGTCGTAAATTATGCATGTAAAACATGATTTAAGTAGAATAAGTTCTAAATATAAATTATATTATCTATAATTTTATTTTTATGAGTCAATACTTTTTAAGTATATAACAGTCAACACTTTTTAAGTATATAAGTGAGTATAAAAGTGCATGAGTATAAATATATAAGTGAGTATATCAAATATAATAATATAATAAAATAAATAGCATATAACATAGACAACTTAGATATACGTTATGGTAATGTTAACAGGGTTAAACTCATTTTAACATTGGTAATATGGAAACACCAAACTTAATCATTATCCGATGATGATTCACTGGAATTTGAATCACTGCTACTTTGTGAAGAACTTGATGCTGATGAATTGGGCGATGTTGGGCGTCAATGACGTTTTCTTTGTTTTTTTCTTCTTCTGCAAAACATTTTTAACATTATTATTATTAAGGTGTTTTTAATTTTTAAATAGTAACTTTTAGAATATATTGTCTTCTAATTTTTTGTATTTATTTGTTGAAAGACTTTGTTTTAAAAAATCTAGAATGTTAAGATCTAGAATGTTAATTAAAAATGTTTATTATTTTTTGTAATCATCAATGCTAAGATGTGTTTAAAAATGTGGCGGCTATGAGCGCCCCAACAGGCGGCGGCTCAACCGCCACACCGAGCGCACACGAGTGTGTCCCTGCCAAGCGGCAACCCGTTGTACGCGCCCTGCCGGGAGCGAGCGCGCCAGCGGAACGGCAGCCGGCCGCGCGCGGTGAACACGTGCTATCAGCGTGAAGAAGAGCACAACAAGCTTTCGCCGATAGACGGCTGAGTTTCGCGAGTTCAATATTCTGCAAGGACTTGTATAAGACCACACCAGGAAAGCCCTTTCAGCATTCACGGCTCACATACTTCCTCGAAGTGTACAGAGAGTGATAGGCCTTTTGATAACCGACGATCTAGCTGCCACTGCGGAGATTAGTGACGTCTATCAACCTACGCTTAACGCTGCCATCGAAGGAGCCGATAACTCGTCGGGACGTACAACTACGGAGATCGACGTCTCCACGCTGGACGGTGCCGACGCTCCCATCGTCTCTGCCGCCCTCGTCAGGAGACGAGACCGACCAGGGACCACCGCCGCAGCGTGACACAATCGGCCCTTTTCATGGCCACATAAACTCTTCCAAATACTTAGATATAAGACTGTAATTATAGATATAAGAATAAACGTGAACATAGTATACAGCATAAACCTACGACTCGTCTCTTCACGACTACCTACACTGCGCCTCCTGAAGTCCTACTGCGAACATACTACAGCGAGCAAAATAAGTGGCCACGGCGCCATAAAAAATAATAAAATTTTTTTATTTAATTCAATATCTTATATTTTGTAAACACAACTATATTACAAATTATTTTTTTTACTGTTAAAGAGTTCTTTAACTGTGTATAAAGTAAAGAAAAAAATATCAATTATTAATAGAAAAAAGTACTATACTTTGAAGATTAATTTCATTAAGTTACTTGCTTTTATAAATTTTTATGAATATATCAATCTATAAATACATATTTTCCATAAAAAAGTACAAAAAAATATTACCTTTAAACATATTGTTACGCCCGTGCTGTACGACCGTGCCGTGCGCTCATACGAGTCGCCCCGTAGAGAGAAGTCGCCAATCGTCCTTAGCGACGCTTTTTTACAAATATCGTTTGTCAGATTCGACTCCGGGATTCCGTCTCGTTCGGACGTGTCTGCCCGAGTCTCGCTATATATCGAGCTTGCAAATAAACAAGACCCTTTTCCATAACTGTGTCGATTTCTTTGAGTCAGTGCTGGGATACGCGTAGCGCGTGAGTGAGTGCGAGAGAGAGAGACTTGGACGCGCGACGAGTGTAACATTTTGGGGGCTCGTCCGGGATCGGACGTGTGACGATGAGCATACCCATGGCTACTAGGAAAAGGCTTCGGGTGGAGACGCCTCAGCAGGACGCTACGGAAGCGACGGCAATGTCGTCGATTACAGAAACCCTCCGGACGGTCATCCAGGAAGTCCGTCTCTTACGAGAGGAACAGGCGCGAAGGGAGCGCGAATACGCAGAGACGTTCCGCCGCCAGGAGGAGGAGCTACGTCGTCTCCGTGGGACGAACTCCGCAGCGACATCCCGCAGCTAAGTTCTCTCAATATTAGAGCGTCCGGGGATGCGGAAACGCGGGCCGTGAGCGGCGCGAGTCGCATGCGAGGGGGACGCGGTTGCGAGCGTCGCGAGTGTAAACGTTGTGCGCGCGAGTGAGAGAAGCGCGACCGCGAGTGTTAGAAGCGCGACCGCGAGTGTTGACGACGTGCACGCAAGCGAGAGGGGCACGAACACGGGCGGCACAGAAACTCGAATCGCACGCGCGAGCGAAAGGGACGCGGTCGCGGGCGGTGCGTATTCGGGAGACCGAGATGCGTTTGTAAACAACGCAGGGGAGCGAACCGCGCGCGCGGGGGAAAGTGTCGCATATGTGTGTGACGGTGCCACGGGCACGAGTGTCGGGCTTGGTTATAAGCTCAAGCCCGATACGTATGACGGGACAGTCTCGCTGCATGAATATTTTTCGCAGTTCAATTTAATTGCGCGAGCGAATAGTTGGGACGACGCGACGAAAACCGTCGCATTAGCCTCCAGTTTGAGGGGCAAGGCGCGTTCGGTATTGGAAACGGTACAGGATGTCGATCGATTGAATTTTGCGAAGCTTAAAGCGAAGCTCGAATTGCGTTTTGGCGAGGGACATTTATCACAGAATCATTATTCCGCGTTAACAAATCGCAGACAAAAATTTGGAGAGGATTTAGCCACTCTTGGCTTAGACATCGAACGTTTGTCGCGCCTTGCGTACCCCGAGTGCCCCTATGAAATTCGAGACAAAATTGCTTGCTCACAATTCGTGACGGCTATATCGGATCATTTTATCCGACGGACATTGCAGATAGAGGGAATAACCTCTTTGAGTCGGGCAGTCGAGCGAACAAAAGTGTTGAAAATAATCCAAGGGGAGGGCTATGCTCGTGAAAAAGAAAAATTAAACAAAAATTTTCCGAAGGGAGGACAGAATAATAATTTCGCTAATGGAAAGGGAGACACAGAAGGGAACGGGGTACAAGCGGAGAAAGGAAAGAAAGATCAGAAGGGAAATCGGCGTGGCAGCAGATTTAGCGCCAGCCGCGGCGAATGTTGGACGTGCGGCAAGACCGGACATTTCCGGTCTGAGTGCCCCGAGGAAGGGGGAAACGCGGTTTAGTCAAACTCAGCGGGGTGGGTTTGGCTCGAATTATCGATACCCCGATTTTTACTAATAAAAATGTTGTTTTAAATGTTAATAAAGAAAATGTTTTTAAAGAAAATAGAGTTAAGCCGAGTTTTAAGGCGCAGTGTGGTCTAGTGGTAAAGCGCCAGACTCATAACCCCGAGGTGCCGGGTTCGAGTCCACCCGATCACAGGAATTTTTTACACCAGTATATTCCAGACTGCGCCCCGCCGCACGAGTGGGGCTCGTGCGGAGAAACGGTGCCATCGTAGGCAATTAATTAAGACCCCCAAAAGCTTGGGACTAAAGTACCTAAAAGACACCAGGACTGAAAAAGCCTGGGACTAAAGTACCTAAAGACACCAGGATTTGGAAAAGTGCTAGGGTGACAGACCTGATAAACCTAGACTAGGCTAAGGGCTGGCCCCAAAACACCTAGGAAATAAAGAGTGGGAGGTACAAAGGATCGTAGGATCTAGGTACCGTCGGGGGCCCAAGTGGAACCACCCGCTTACTACTACTACTACTACTACTACTACTACTACTACTACTACTACTACACAGTTAAAGAACTTTTTAACAGTAAAAAAAATACTTAAAGAAATAATTTGTAATATAGTTGTGTTTACATGTAAAATATAAGATATTGAATTAAATAAAAAAATTTTAATATTTTTAAACATTTCTTAGCATTGATGATTATAAAAAATAATAAACATTTTTAGGACTTCCGTTTCCGGTTTGAATGTGGTTGACACGTGTGTGAGAGCTGGGAAAGAAAGTAGAGTTATCAGGCGGAAAGAAGGACCGATTGTGAGCGAAGAGTAAGGTGGAGGCTGTGAGTGGGCTGCGAAGGAGTGGATGAGAGTGTGTAAAGGGGAGGGCTGATATACTAAGGGACAAGGGATAATAGAAGCGAGGGAGGATCCACTGTGCACGGCTAACGCGAAACATAGAGGGGCGAGTCGAGGGAGCGAGCTTTTCGCACGCGGGCTTAGATTAGCAATTGTATAGAGGGTGGACCAAAGAGCAGTATACAGATAGGGGCATAGAATAGGAAAGAGTAGATAGGTAGACAGCGCCGCAGAGTAAAAGCATGTCGGAAGAGAAAGGTATAATCGCAAAGATGATAGAAAGGGAAGGTGAGGGCTATAGGAGGGAAAGAAGTGGTAGCATAGGTAGCGCGGAAGTAGCGAGGAGGAAAAGGGAGAGGTTGGAGATGGAGGAAGCAGAGGGGAAGAAAATGAGTGCAATCAAAAAAGTGCAAAGGTCTCCGATTAAGGGAGTAAGCTGGATGGAGGAGATGAGGGAGGAGTTGAAAAGGGAATTAAGAGTAGGTATAGAGGAGATGAAAGAAATGGTAAGAAATCAGCTACTGGAAAATAGAGCGGAGATAGAGGAGATGAAAAAACATTTCAAAAAAAGAGAAGAGAAGTGGAAGAAGGAAAAGGAAGATATGGAGAGAAGATTGACGGAAGTGGAGGGGGCACTTACGAATCAAAGAGGGGGGGGGGAGTGGCAAGAGAGAAAGATGGAAGAGGGAAGGTGATGGATAAAAGAATTAAAGATATAGAGAGAAAAATAGAATTAAGAGAGAGAGAAGAAAGAAGAACAGACGTCGTCATAAAAGGAGTGAAAGGTGGAAAGAAAGAGATAGAAAAAAAGATTGGAGAAATACTAAAGGAGATAGGAATAGAGGAGGATGCGAATAGGATGAGAATCAGAGAAGGTGGAATGACGGTAATAGGACTAACAGATCTTGAACAGAAGGCGAGGATTATGAAAGAGAGAAGAAGACTGAGAGAGAAGGGGATACGGACAGATGATAATTTGACTTGGAAGGAGAGAAAGATGATATGGATTCTCGAAGACATGGCAAGAAAAGAGAGAGAGAAAGGCGAGGGAAAGAGAGTCTGGGTAAGCTATGGAAGAATTCAGATAGAGGGGAAGTGGTGGAAATGGGAGGACGAGGAGGAGGTGCTCAGAGATAATGAAGGTAAAGTATGGAGGGTGAGGGGGGAAGAGCAGTAACGGCTAAGAGTAGGCTCAGGACAAGAGGAAAGGAAGCAAGCGAAAGGAAGAATGAGGAAAGAGAGATGGAGTTGGAGAGAGTGGGAGGTGGAGGGAGGAGGGAAATTGTAGAAGATGGGAAGACATGGAGGGTGGCGTTCTGGAATGTAGCAGGGGTAACGAATAAAGATAAGGAGTTTTGGGAGGGGGTAAAGGAATGGGATGTTGTGATAATGATAGGTTGGACGAGAAGGGCTGGGAGAGAATGAAAGAGAAGTTTCCGAATAAATTCGACTGGAAAGTACAGATGGCAACCAGAAGGAACAAGAAAAGAAGGGCAATGGAGGCATGCTATTGGGAATAAGGAAAGGGATAGAAGAAGAAAAGGAGGTGAGATATATGGGGATAGAAGAGGGTAGAATGGAATGCAGGATAAAGATAGGAGTTGAAAGATGGAGGATAATAGGGATACAGTAGAACCTCTCTAATTTTGACCGGATGGGGCGATAAGAGCGGAATGCCAAAATTATGGAGTGCCCCCACCACAGACTGGACTGTCAATCACCGTGGACTTGCGGGAACGCGTGATATGGAAAGGGGCCTATTGTGATATGGAAGGGGCACGATATTAGTGTTTGTGAAAGTATGTGTGAAGGAATGCAAAGATTACAGAGGGCAAATTTAAGGAGGTTCTACTGTATATGTAAATAATGACATGGACAAGAAACTGGAAGGTCTAAAGGAGCGGATGGAAGAGATGGATGAGGGGATAAAGATCTTGATCGGGGGAGACTTTAATGCAAGAACAGGGGAAGAGGGAGGACGAAGAGAAGAGGAGGGGAAAGATGAGGAAGGTCGAGAGAGGAGATCGAAGGACAAGAAAATAAATGGCGAAGGGAGAAAGCTACTAGAGTTTATAGAGGATAGGGGTGGACGATACTAAATGGAAATATGAGGGGTGATGAGAAAGGTGAATTCACGTTCACAGGAGGGAAAAGTGAGACGGTGATTGATTATGTAATAGGGGAAGAGAATGTCAAAGAAAGGGTAGAGAGGCTGCAGGTAGGAGAAAGAATTGACTCAGATCATCATCCGATAATTGTGTAACGATGCGCCCCTAAACCAGCATCGTCCCCGGCCACCAACCGCCGGACACCGCCCGACCGACCACCCGTCGGGCGAGAACAGGGCGCGGTGCGCCCACATCTTTTTTAATCACTCCACCGGCCCCGGGTGCGCGGGCAAAACGCGGCACCGGGGCCTTCTCCTTCGCGCGGCGCCGACGAACGCCGAAGGGAGCCGAACCGCGCCGAAGACAAGCGCGCGTCCGCACGCCCCACTCGGCGCGCCTGACGATCGGCCTCCCTCCCACCGGGCCCGCCGAACCGGGGTATATAAGCCGACGCTCCGGCGAGATAAGACACTTCGTCTCCGCTCCAGCATTCCGCTGTTCCTGACGAAGCCTACCCGACCGATTCCTAGGCGACACACTAAAACGAGGTTCGTAGCTCCGAGTCTCGACCGAGTGCTCTCGGGTGTCCCCGACTCCTTTTGTTTCCTCCTGACGGCACGGTTACACGGGGTCGAGCACGCTCGGCCTCGCAACGAGGGCTCTCGTTGCCGGCACGCCCCAGGACTTCACTTCCCTATCGCGTTCCGTCTCTAATACCGCGTTACCGCGCCTCGTTGCACTATCTCGATTGTATATACCGCGTTCCGTTTACATATCCGTCTCTAATACCGCGTTACCGCGTCTCGTTGCACTATCTCGATTGTATATACCGCGTTCCGTTTATATATCGCGTTCCGTCTCTAACGTTTATATATCGCGTTCCGTCTCTAATACCGCGTTGCCGCGTCTCGTTGTACTATCTCTCGATTATACACACCGCGTTCCGTTATATGTATATCACGTTCCGTCTCTAACACCGCGTTCCTGCGTTCCGTCAGTAATCCTGCGCTCCACGAGACCGCGCCGAGTGCACAGGCACTACCGCCCGACTCTACATACCGCGTTTCGTTTATACATCCCGCGCTCCGTCTACGACTGTACATACCGCGTTCATTTTTATAATACTGCGTCGAGTGCATCCGCACTCCCCTCCGATTGTAACTGTATGTTCTAAATCCAATAAATCAATTCGTGTACTTTGTATTCTGATTGTTGTCTCTGGGCCTTCTATCGAACCCCGAGTCCGACGAGCTAGTCCGCGTTCGAGTCCAAAGATAGGCCGTTACAATTGTATGGATAAAAGGCAGAGTCAAAAGGGAGGAAAGAAGAAAGGGAGGTGGAGGATTAAGAAGAAGGGGGATATGGAATGAGGAAGGAAGAAAAGAATTTAAGGAGAAGCTAGGACAGATAGAAAGAGGAAAAACGGAACTACAAGAAGAGTTGGAGTTGGGAATGGATAAGGTAAGGAAGGCAATAAAGGAAAACGAGGAGGAAAGAGGCGAGGAAAGAAAGGATAAAAGGGGGTGGTGGGATAAAGAATGTAGGGAGAAAAAGAGGGAAGTGAGGAAAGAACTAAGGAAATGGAGGAGAGGTAGTGAAGATGGCGAGGACTACAGAAGAGGAAGGAGGGAATACAGAGTGATGTGTGAGGTAAAGAGAAAAGAAGAGAGCGACAAGATGATAAGAGAGATAGGAGAAGCAAGGACAGAGGCGAAAGTGTGGGAGCTAATAGGCAGAGTGAGGAGGAGAAGAAAGAGGGCAAATGAGGAGATAAAGATGGAAGAATGGAAGGAGTATTTCATGGAATTAATGGGGGGGGGGGTGGATAATAGGATGGCAATAGGAGACGGAGGGTACGTAAGACGAGGGGAAGATGAGATTGAATTGGTCGAAGTGAGAAATGCAATAAGGAAATTGAAGGATGGAAAAGCAATAGGTAGTGATGAGATACCAAATGAAGCGTGGAAATACGGAGAAGAAATGGAGAGATGGGCCTGGGAAATATGTAAGAAAGTGTGGAGGGGTGAGGGATGGCTAGAGCAATGGAAAGAAGGAGAAATAGTTCCGATAATAAAAAAAAGAGGAAGGACGGGATGTGAAAGACTATAGAGGAGTAACTATCATGTCATCGACATATAAGATATATACGGCGATTCTGGCAGAGAGGCTAAGAGAGGAAATGGAAACAAAGAATTTGATCCCGGGTAATCAGGCAGGATTTAGGAGGGGGATGGGGACAATGGATCAGATATATGCATTGAACTACCTGATAAACAGACAGCTGGGAAAGGATAAAGGTAAGATGACGGTGTTGTTCATAGACTTGAAGGCGACTTTTGACTCGGTGGACAGAGAGGTGCTAATTAAAGCCATGAGAGGAAGAGGAGTGAGAGAGGGACTTATAAACAGGGTGGAGGAAGTGTTGAGAGAAACGAGGAGTAAGGTGAAAGTGGGGAGGCAAAGTGGAGGAGTATTCTGGACGGCGAGGGGAGTGAGGCAGGGCTGCCCAATGAGTCCGCTGCTACATAACTTGTTAATAGCGGACATGGAGGATTACATGAGGAAAGGAGGCTGGGGAGGAGTGAGACTGAGGGAGGAGAAGATTTATACGCTGATGTATGCAGACGACATAGCGCTAATAGCTGAGGAAGAACAAGATATGAGATCAATGATTAGTAGATTGGAAGGATATTTGGATGGGAAAGGATTAGTACTGAGCACGGAAAAAACAAAGTTAATGAGATTCAGGAAGGGTAGAGGCAGGAAGAAAAAGTTTGACTGGAGATGGAAAGGTAAAAAAATAGAGTAGGTAAAGGAATTCAAGTACCTAGGATACACGGTGAGGGAGAACGGAAAACAGGAGGCTCACATAAAGGAGAGAAAGAGAAAAGCGGCAATTGTGATGGGAGAAGTATGGGGGATAGGGAAAAGAATGTGGGGAAAAGATTGGAAGAGAAGAATTTGGCTATACACGAGAGATACTTACGATTGATATTCGGATTAAAGTGGAGGACGCCAGGATACATGGTTAGGGACGAGTTGGAGAGAGAGAAAATGAGAGGTAGAGCAAGCAAGAGAGCTTGGAACTTTGAAAGGAAACTGGAAGAGGGCAAAGGGGGGGAAATCGCAAGGAAACGTTACGAAAAGATGAAAAAAAGGTGGAAGAAAGGAAAGATAATAGGAAGGTGGGAGCAGGAAAGAAAAGATTATATGGAGAAAGTTGGGGTGAAAGTGGGAGAAGAAGAAGGGTTGGAGAAGGGGAAACTTACATTTCTTCAAATGCTTTGAAATGTAGATATATCAGATGCATTTTCTAAGAATACTTTCAAAGTGACTACGTTTAAATATTTGTTCTAACTTTATTTGTAGTAAAGAAATAGGTAATTTTTAGATCGAGAAGATAATTTTTAACAAATGCCATGCGTCAAATATAATATTCTTCTTCTGTGTTTTTATAAAATTTATATAAAATAATTGTATATAACAATAAATCAAATTAAAATAAAGCAACATTTAGTTTTATATAAAACAAAAACTCTTCTATTGTATAGTGAATCACACTGAGTCCTTCAGTAGAGTTTATAGAATCTTGAAATTGTCTCCGATCATTAATGTTTTTGTAAATACACTGCAAGATGCGGATTTATAATAGTTTTTGAGCTACATGTGGAGATATTTTTTCGTAAATCGTCGTAAATTTCCCATATTCCATTAGAACGCAAGCAGTATGCAATATAATGCCCCGATATGTAGGCTATTATTCCAGCCAACCTGAAAACAATTAATTTTTTATACAATTAAAAAATATAAAATATCTGGAAATTAAAAAAGTCATTGTGCCTACCTGTATTCGAAACTTTTATCTTCATCACTTTGAAACTTGAGTGTTGTCGGTAATTGTTCCACTCTGCAATTTAATCCAGTTTTACATTTAATGTTTGGGCGTATATCGAGTTCAATGAATATGTGAATTCTTGGTTCTCTAAACCATGTGTATTTTCCCAAGCATGGATCGCAACAACGTATGTTATAAATCGGCGATCTGAAGCCTAAAGCTTTCTCCAGAGAACTAGAGCCTTCTTTTGCAATGATTTTATGATTCGGTTCTAATATCACAGTTGGAAACGTCGTAAAATTGCAGCCCGTGCATTTCTTCGTGTTCTGTATACTAGGCTCTGTGGTCAGGACATTTTTTGTCATACTTGCAATACTGTCAAAAGAATCAATCGTGTACGATACAATTCTAAGATCTGTTTGCACTTGGGGTGTACAATCGTAATAATTTTTTAATATTAAAACCCTTTGCCGGAGCACATATTGCGTCACTCCTTTCTGAACCAAATTAAACACGAGTTGCAGTGTAGGGTTGCTCGATGCTTTCAAAAAAGCCTGGTAATTGATGTCGTCGATTGCTCCTGTCATGAGCACGTGAATTAGAGAATCAACGGGGCACGTATTTGTCACAAAATATGAATTTATTTCTCCTTTATTTTCCTTTATCTTTATCGGTGGAAGAAACGAACCATGAGATAATAAAGCTGATTTTTTCCTTTGTCCGATAAAAGCATTTATTTGCGAAACTTCAGGATATGCTTTAAAATATTTACTACTCTTTTTTCATTTACGATGACAAGCTTTGTTCTTTTGATCTTGAAACGAGATGTGTAGAAGGAATGTAATTCGATTCTGAGTCTCCTTTTAAATTACTCTTGGATTCGATGAAATTATTGTTCTGCTGATCAATTATTGGGCTGACCAAATCAGTTACCGAACTATTCATCGATGAATATGAATGATCTAGCAAAGCTTCATTTGATGACTTGATATTCTTATATACTTGATATCTCAAGTTCTCTAGAACCCGTCAAACTGGGTGCGATGTCAGAAACAATGTGATCATTTACACTTTCTTCGTTGAAATCTTCATAATCGAAATTGTTATTATTTATATTGACTTTTCCGCGCCAATTTTCTGTAGCCAACAAGTCTGAATCAAAATAAGATTCGACATCGTTCGATGGCATGTCTATAAAATTCGAAACGTCGTCTATGTTGAAGTCCAAGTTTAAACAATCGAGTTCATTAGATTCAATATTTTTTTGCCAATTCTTATTACTAAGCAAATCCGAATTACAAGATTGATCTTCGATGTTGTTCGGTGACATTTCAACCGGATATGATTTGTCTTCAGTATGTTTGTACTTTTTTAATATAACAGGTTGCTCTGGTGTCTTGATCAAATTATCTAGCTTGTTACTTGCTGATTGATCAAAGTGCGTTTTCTCTTCACCATTCGGTTCGATGACTTTGGCAAATATATCATGTAAAATCTTCCTCTTATTTTTAATCATTTTAGAAATTGATTCATCAAAACATATATTTTCTTTGTTCATCTCTAATTCAGTACTTCGTTCGAGCAAGTCGTTGAATCTTCGTTCACTCTCACTCATTGATTCTGAGCGATTCTGTTCGGTGTCTTTCGGTGTAGAATGTAGTTTATAAGATCGCTTAGGCTGAGGCTCATTGATTTCATTTTCTTCTTTCTTCATTAGATCGGTGTTGTGTACACATCGTTTAGCGTTGTAATTTATCATATTCGATGAAAAAAGCAAAGTTGCACCGTGAATGTCATTGGCATGCTTTATTAAAAATTTATCGACTCGCATCGGCCCAGTTTTCATAATTCGGGTTTTTATATCATTGAAGTAACTTTCTACGTAACTTGAAGTTGCATGTGTACTGCAATCCAGTCCAACGCTAGTCCATAGAGGAAATTCCTTAACACGCAGCGAAAGCATATTGACGAATTCTGGTAAAAAAAATGGGTTTAACTCTTCACCATCGCGTTGTTTTTTCTTAGCTCTTCCAACTTGTTCATCGACCCAGTCACCGATGCTACTGCTGTTTTGATCCAATTCGTTACATTCGGTCATGGCTTGAGCTTTAGGATGTTCAGGATCATCACCAGCACTTTCGTCAAAGTTCACTTTTATAGCACGAACAGCAATCTCTCCTTCTAGTTTCTTTCTTGCATCCTTTGCTGCCAGTATTTCCGAATAATCAATTTCTACATCTTGATACGTTTGCAAACCCACAACACAGGTTAAGTAGAATATTTTCTGAAAATCGGAGAACGATACACACTCCACCATTAATGCGATGCAGCGAACATAAAATTCTTTAATACAATTGTGACGAACAGATTTCCAGCAATTCCAACGGCACGCAGCAGCGATCAAATGAGCTACATCAACTCGAATTATTGTGTCTGGTCTTTTTCTGGCTCCATAAGGTCTTAATATTGCGTTGAATGAATCATCAACGTATGATTTAATAGTTTGGTTGTTGAAGGCAAGACTAATGCCACACAAAAGTGCACGTGAAAAATCACAAACAACCTGCTTGGGTTTGGGGGCACCCATTCGCAACCATTGTCTCAGCCAAAGCTCAATGAATTCAGTGGTATGTTTCTCCGATAACATTTGGTACACAGATATTGTAGTATTGTCGAAATTAATTACAATTGCGTATAAGAAGATGTGACCAGACTTCTGACCCTTTCGATCTAATCTCCGTACGACACTTCCTGTCGAATCGAGGCTTATAACTGACTTATTCTTGTTCAAGCGACAGTATTCTTTATACGCATGCAATTGAGCCTGTGTACTGTAACAAACATGGAACGGTAAAGATCCAACATCGTGTATTAATCCACTGTACTGAGGTTTCAAAGACATCTCTTCTATTGTCCGAACGAGATCTCGACCGTCATTTTCTTTTACTCCGAGGTCTGCGTCAACTCCTTCTTTATGTGCTTGCCGAAGTACATCGCCACTGGGCAAAATGGGTGGTTCGGTTTCATTAGGTCGCATTATCTCCCTTGCCTGTCTTTTTCGCCACTCAGAAGATCCTTCTGCCTTGAGTTCCTTCTGTACTTTTTTTCTTCTTTGCCGTTTAAAGGTCGTTTGACTACTTCATGATTTTCAGTACGAGTATCTCGTGTTGTGATTTGAACTCTTAAACCCTTGACTCCAATTTCTTTTTCTGCATATCCTCGAAAAGTATTACGGCACTTTTTGGACTTGCACGATCCCGTTATTTTGATTGTATATATATCGTTCTCTGGGGGTTGATCGGCCGGGGCTGGCCGCTCGTTGCTTTTCGGGCTCCGGTGTCGTTGCGGGCGCAACGGCTACCTGGAGCTCCTTGCGGCTGTCGGCGCCGGTGGGTCGCCCCCCGGGGGGTCTCTGCGGGGGCTCGGACTCCTACCTTATGCGTACCTTGCGTGTTCCCCCCCCCCCTCCTCCTACTCTGACTATAGTTTGTCACCTTCGTATGCGGTAGGTCAAGGATCGAAGTTGGCCGGCCTTGCTGCGAGGGAGTTGCGGAAGCGAGTCCCGCCTCCGCATCGAGTCGATCCTTGAAGTAGGT
Organism: Temnothorax rugatulus; assembly: GCA_035220575.1. NCBI lineage: Eukaryota > Metazoa > Arthropoda > Insecta > Hymenoptera > Formicidae > Temnothorax > Temnothorax rugatulus. Next base: position 165,019 of record JASTWL010000278.1, on the reverse strand, counting down.
AACTTGCTCTGCGTGCGATATATAAATGGAGAGGAGAGGATGGGGGGGGGGGGGGAATCACAAGACCCATGCGAGTGTCTGATCGATTATCGGTCACACATTATACTATTGGTGGTGGGTACATGTATCTGTCACCCTTGAGTAGAAGGGCGTGACAATTTTACGCCCTTGTTTTTGTGCCGTGGAACTCCCTCTCCGGAGAGGGTATTCCTGTTTGTCTTAGTTCGTTCGCGTCCCCCTGTGGTTCGTGAACGTGTTGTCTTCGGGATGTGGGCTTCTGCGGGCGAAATGTCCGCAGCCGATGAAGAGTTCCCTCAATGATATGACTGCCCGCGGTCATATCATGAGGGTTCTCTGAGGCGGTGGAATGGTGGCGAATCACTCGTCACCCATTCGACTAGGAACATGTTCGCCTGCGGTCAAAGCATCCCAGGGCCGATCCTCTGTTGTGATCTCGTTGTGTATCCGGCTACGTATCCTGGCGTTCGCGCATGGACTGTCCGTCGTACGAAGTAATGCCTCTGGTCTCCCGTATGATGTGACTGTGGTCCTTTGTCCTAACTGTTAGGGAGAGGGGTTTTTAGTGGGTGCAAGCCCCACACACCCCGAGAGCCGGGCCCGGGCAGTGCGCGAGGCATTTTCCCCTCTTCCGCGTAAACAAAAAAAAAAAACAAAAAAAAATATATATCGTTCTGTAAAATTACTTCAGCTTTAAACACGAATGCGCACGGAAGTCGGTATTGTTTAAAAAATGAAATGGCAATTTCATTTGTCCAGATTCCTGGCTTTAATTTTGCTCTTGAACTGCACTCGATATCAGGCTTGATAGCATTCCATTGTTGGTCTGTTAAGACCAAATCAAATGTATCCAAAAAACGATTCTCTTCAATACTCAAATCAGTGTATGATTCATCGCTGTCGAACTGTACAGTACTCATAGAGCTTTCTATGCTCAAATTATTATTGTCGACCAATTTTGACGGTGCGAACACACCCATTTCCTGTCTGGCTATACTGAGGATGGAGTTTCGATCTTGGCGCACATTTGTGTAACAGTCCTCCGGGTTTCCATCTTCCGCCTAATGCAACAGACATTTCCTTCCATACTTCGGCTGATCATGCCGGTAAGGGTTCAATTTCAAACTGTTTCATAAATTTTTTTACAACTAGGATGCTCTCTTCTGGTGGCACGGCAATCTTGCGTGGCATTTTGTCGAATCTATAAAGCAATTATTTTATTGTACTTATGTAAACATATCATATATATATACTACACGTAAAAACAAAGTAACTCTAAATATGCATTATAAAGAAATATATAACTTTACCTTTTATTTGAACCTTGAAGATTTTGTAAAACAGGTGCAAGCTGTAACATAAATTATAAAAGAATATATATCAAAAAATATTCCTAGGTTTAATTAGCATGTTTATATTAGTTCTAAATAATAGAAAAAAAGTATGCATACACGCACACATTAAAATAATCCAAATATTATAAATAATAAAACGATTTTCAATATTTGTCAAAAATAAAAATATACGTTTAAATGTATGCATACATTTTAGTTTTATTAATAAAAAAATGTAAAACTATATATATTATTTTTTTATACATACTTTCTGCAACTGAAGGAAGAATATTAAAATACTTTATGCGGCTGATGGATGAACGTGAAAATCCAAAAATATAAAGATGCCAGTCAATATCCAGTAATCCATCACATTCAAATGAGACTTTCTCGGCCAAAAGATATCTTTGTAAAACAAACTTCTTTGCTTTTGTGATTCAGCACGCCGTAACATATTTAAGCAATCGGCTGCAGTGTCCAATTCAAGAACTTTTTCTTCGGAAATCCATTTTGAAATTGCACGTTGCACAGATTGTTTATACTCTTGACGTTTCTATTTTACCGTTTAAAACGTATCAAACAATAATCCATGAGTAAAACGTTTGACGTGAGCAATATAAAATTTACAAAGAGTAAACTCTTCAATAAAGAATTAATTTCTATATTCCATTCAAAGATTTTTAACACTTTGAGTGCCATGTCACCCATATCTGGGTGTCATCTGCTAGAAATTTCCGCAAAGATCATCTATTTGTGAGTGACGGTCTTATTTATCCGATTAAGAATAATTTTACTAAATATTTAAGACGTTAAAGAAATAATGTAAATTTTATTAAGACATAAGAAAAGCAATAAAATATTAAAACAACATATTACATTTATTAAGTTCAAGGTGCCAAAATCAGTTTGGCACTCAAAGTGTTAAAAATCTTTGGAGCAAATATAGAAATTAATCAATTCTTTATTGTGAAGAGTTTACTCTTTGTAAATTTTATATAAACGTATCATTACTTACCTTAATATGAAGTCTTTGAATATTATGCACCGCAATTATTGTAGAAGGTAAACCTTGAGCAAGGCAAGACACGATAATCTCCTTGTCCCAATCGTCTAAATATCTCTTTGCGTACCATTGTTTGCTTGACTCGCGACAGAAATAACAAAGAGTATCGTACTTGTAGTAGCAACTTTGGCTGCATCTAATGTTGCTAAAACGTCACCCATCGATGGTACGATGATAGAAAACCGCTGTTTCAGTCTTGGAACACTAAATTATTACAAATACATATATATATATAAAATATTAACAAATTCTTAATTTACTTCACTAATAATAGAATAAACAAGTTCTTTTCCTCAAAATCAGTTTGGCACTCAAAGTGTTAAACGTATCATTACTTACCTTAATATGAAGTCTTTGAATATTATGCACCGCAATTATTGTAGAAGTTAAACCTTGAGCAAGGCAAGACACGATAATTTCCTTGTCCCAGTCGTCTAAATATCTGTTTGCGTACCATTAGCAGTTTTATCCATGTTAGTTACAGCAGATACAATGTTCTTTAAATTGTATCTGCTGTAACTAATTAACAATGTCCACGTCACTTTGCAACGATATGACGCAGATAAGAACAGGTGACGAAGAAAAACCACCGAGATTTCTCTTCTGCGCAAATACTTGCTCGCGCTTCTTTCTTCTTAATTGCAACAATTGGTTTCTACGTTCATCTTTCCGAAGATTCTTCTCAAAATGCTTAGATGACTTTCCGATAACATTCTGTTTATCTATGCAAGAAAAAACAAGATATAATCCTCTTATAGCGTTTTTCACTGGCAGAGCTGGTACGCACTCAGTGCACATTAAAGCTGTTGTACACTGGATTTAATTTCTAATATTCAAAGTAAAATGCAAATATTTCGACTGATAAAATACCCAGTACATATTTTATCAAATAATGCAATCATGATTTAACCTGTTTATACTAAGCATACACTTTACGTTGGTTTTTGTACGACGGCTTTAATGTGCACTGAATGCGCACCAGCTCTGCCAGTGAAAAACGCTATTAGAAATCAAAAAATTAACGTTCTGCTTAAAACATTAGCATATAGAATTCTACATTAATTACCTTAACCTCACTCGGTCTCTCGTTCAAACGATGATTTGGCGCAAAAAGACAGGAATCACCATGTTTCTTGATCTTTTCGCGATTTTCTGCTGATGTTAAGGCCCGTATTCATAGCCAATTTTATAGATGTTAGTCTTACATTGATAGAAATAAACCTTAAGTCGTAGGCAAATAAACCAATCTTTAATGTGAGATAATTTTTCGTTTTTTTTTCGTTTTTAAGACTAATACTAAACCAACAAACGCTAAAATTAGACCAACAATCATCAGCAAACGATTACGCATCGATTAGGCTTTTTTTGAATTAAAAATAAAAATTTTCCGGCTAACTTAACGTTAATTTTTCTTTTTTAATTAAAAAAAAAATTAAAAACCAACAAACGTTGGAATTAAGCCAACAATCACCAACAAACGACCAACAAACGATAAAAAAAAAAAAAATTAATAAAGTCGAAGTTGACCGGCTAAGTTACCGGAGCTGCCCAGCCTCCGGGTGGAGCGCACCACGCTCGCTGCCGCGACATTCGCCAGCCTGTATAGCTCCCGCCACCCCTCCCCGCTGACTCCCAGGTACACGTCGTCCGCGTAAGTGTTGGTCTACAACCTCGCTTTAAGAAAATATTTTATCTCTAAGCCGTAAGCTCTAAGCTCTAAGCCCTAAGCTCTTAAATAAACCTTAAAGACGGTAATCCACAATATAAGACGTAAGGCGTAAAACGTTAACGTATATTAGCCAATAAGAGAAGAGTTATTCGGACTTGCGTGTTGATGATGGTGCGTTTGTCCACACGCAGTTCTTTAGCAGTTTGTACATAGCAAGATGGATTTACGTCAAGCTCTCCTGCTAACAACAGTGTTGTGCTCGTGGAATGTGCACCTATTACAAATATATGAAGCACAAAGACGAAAAAGAAAATACTGTCGGTGGTGGGTGCGTCCATGCAATCGACTTCGCCACGTCGAGGGTGCTCTTAAAAAAATATTTTTAAAATACAAGCAGACGGACCATGAAATGTTTTATAGCTTGACAAGGTTGACAGTCGATCTATTTGATGAACTGCTGGAAATTATCGGTCCACATATACAAAAAACCAGTTATAGAGAGTTTTTATCCCCGGAATTTCGATTAGCGTTCACTATTTGGCAAGTTAAATAACAACAACAAATCATTGTCATTGAGATGTACCTACTGCTGTAGAAAAACCTCCTGCTAACAATTGTCTATTTCAGCTGTCTGGCCTCAGGAAACAACTTGCCATCTTCAGCTAATTATTGGCAAATTGGGAAGTCTACTGCTTATAACATTATGCGGGAAACTTGTGATATTATTGCAAATATTCTAGGTGCAACCTACCTTTCGCCCCCAACTCAGCAAGAATACCAAAATATTGCTGAAAATTTTTGGCGACGATGGAATTTGCCCAATTGCATTGGAGCCCTTGACAGGAAACATATAAGAATTCAATGTCCATCAAATACTGGATCCCAGTATTTTAACTACAAACAATTTTTTAGCATCGTACTAATGGCAACATGTGATGCAAATTATTGCTTTACATCTATCCATGTTGGAGATTATGGTGAGTTAATATACATAGCTAGATTATATTTATATAATGTTATGTGTATACAGGCTTTACATTACCGTGTTGCAGGATCGCTTCCTGATACCAGTGTGTTCAGTGTTACAGAATTTGGTCAACCTGTGGAAAATGACACTTTAAATGCACCTCCGCCATCTCCTTTGCCTGGGACAGATATAATGATGCCTTACTTTCTTGTAGGAGATGAGATTTTTCCCTTAAGGCACAATTTGATGCGCCCATACTCCAAACGAAATAGACTGACTGAGACACAACGTATCTATAATTATAGACATTCCCGAGCTCGACGAGTAATAGAAAATACTTTTGGTATTTTGACAACAAGGTATGGTAGAGAAAATGGAATATTACTTCAATCTCATCCAAAAGGTAAATCAATCTCAATATTTGTATCTTCATTGTGTTCTAGGTGGCGTATCCTTCGGACTACACTAGCCTTACTTCCAGACTCAGTCGAAAGTATTGTACATGCAACAGCGTGCCTACACAACTTTATAATGAAAAGAGAGCAACATCAACAGGGATTTGAACAATATTGTCCCCCTGCTTATGTCGATCAAGAGGATAACGATAGATATATAATTCCAGGAGAATGGAGGAATGATGCCCAAGCACCTAATATCCAGAATTTGCACAGAGTAGGTGGAAACCGTGCAGCTGCAGCAGCTGTTAACCAAAGAGATACCCTTGCAGATTACCTTGCCAACCATGAAGAGGGTCAAGTTCCTTGGCAATGGAGTGTTACTTTTCGTGGCCGTAATATTAATGTTCCTTAGACATATAGACATATAGTTCTATGCAAGCTTGTAGTTATAATTACTTTAATAATTACATATCTGGAAAATAAATAATACACTTTAAGTTAAAGAAACACTTATTATGCATCTTGTAAATATAATAAAACTGTTTATTTTTACATTTATAATGAATATATTTGAACAAGTTTTTAACATAACAGTGTCTTTTATCATACCCGTAGTATTCCAATATTTAAAAAAATCTCTGTTTAATGCATTGTACTATCATATCGGTCTTATTAAACTAAAGACCCTCTAATAAGAGAGAGAGAGAGAGAGAGAGAGAGAGGGGGGAGAGAGAGGGGGAGAGAGAGGGGGGAGAGAGGGGGAGAGAGGGGGAGAGAGGGGAGAGAGGGGGAGAGAGGGGGGAGAGAGAGGGGAGAAGAGGGGGAGAGAGGGGGGAGAGAGAGGGGGGAGAGAGGGGGGAGAGAGGGGGAGAGAGGGGGAGAGGGGGGAGAGGGGGAGAGAGGGGGGAGAGAAAGGGGGGAGAGAGAGGGGGGAGAGGGGGAGAGGGAGGGAGGGAGGGAGGGAGGGAGAGGGGGAGAGAGGGGGAGAGAGGGGGAGAGGGAGAGAGAGAGAGAGAGAGAGAGAGAGGGAGAGAGAGAGAGAGAGAGAGAATTTGGCCATAGGCAATTTTATCAAAGTTTTACGAGAGAAAAAGACATATATTCGCTATTCATTTCTAGAAAGAATTTATTCTCTCTCGCAGGACTGTGATAAAATCGTCTTATGGCCAAACTCTTATTATAGGAGATCTCCATCTTATGCCATATTTAATATCATACCAATTGCATACTTTAAAATTGCACCAAATCTTATCGCTTATTAAGTTTACATTCTACTGAACACAGCCAACATTGTAAAAAAATTATCCAATAGAGTTAACATTAAAAAAATATATAGCTGATCAACACAGCTAGTACATGTTGCATTCAGTTTCAATGTGCTACATTGATTATCTCAATAACAATACTAATATGCTTTGGCACTTGCCTTAGAAAAAAAAGAAACTTTCAAGGAACTAAAAATAAAAGATATAAGAATAAAAATAAGACGAAACAAATAATAAACCAGTTCAACCAGTACAGTTTCTTCATGCTTTTGGTTCACTTTTGATAAGTTTTAATCAAGTTCAATATAGCAATTAAACAATCCATTTGCTGTATTACTGGCACTTGATCAAATGCAACAAAAATGGTTTCAGCAAAAGGGTTTTATGCTTCTGCTCATCTACTTTGGGAGTAATAGATTCAGACATGGAATTCTGTACAACTTTGGCAAGGTTGCTCAAAGCTGAGGTTGACTGCTCCAGGAGACCACTCATAGCATCATCATTTTTTTGCTTCTTTTTTGCAAAATTATCTGAGTCAGGAACAACTTTCTTCCTTTTTACACTAAAAATTTTTGACTTAATCTTTTGAAAATTCGTACTGTCTTCACATGCAGCACTCTTACATGCTGTGCTGCTACTATCGCCAATATCAATAGGTATATCATCAATGTTCAAAACTAAATCAATGCACTCTTCGGTGGTTGGAGACACTCCTTGGTGGTTGGACGGCACTGGTGGCAGTGATACAGGAGAAGAAGCCCTGGGTGACATGGGTGGTGTAGCAGAACGTAAATTCCCCATAGAACTACGGCCTCTGTAATAAACACATGTATAAGTTTATTACCTCAATAAGATATGAATGTGAGAATTTTTCTTTAATAAAATGCTTGGTCTCACTTTCGGTGAGCAATATATGGGATCAGAAATGACATAGCTCCCATGAGATGCCACTCCACTTTTTTCGCTGCTGGTCCTCCGCCTAATCCGCTGGCTGGTTTGGTTTTCCTTTCTCTCAACTTTTTTCCAAGTTGATTTCGCAGCTGATTCCATCTACTCTCTAATTGTTCAACTGTATAAACAACAAAGAGATTAGGATGGATAAATTACAAACCGTACTTTTAAGCACGTCAATAAACATTAATATACCTGATAATAATATTCCAGACGCTTCTCGTATCATATTCCAAGCGTCTTTCTTCACCTCCTGGTTTTTATAATCCCGATGTTTTTTGTCATACAACACCGGGTTCTCTCTTACCAAAGTAATGAGGATTTCATCATTAATTGTTTCCTCTATGTCATCCATTGCCGATTATCACTACGCCACTCACTTATTAACTTATTTAACAAGATATCGGAAGTTATATCGGCGAGCAAGGTTATATCTACGAACGACGTATTGTAAGATTTTCGAATAGAGATAAGTATACGGCTTTCAAGTAGAGATAGGCATGAGTCGGTTGAATCGCGTTAACACAAAAATAAATAAGCGGGAAGCCCGGAAGGTTAAATGGAGTAGGGGAAAGCCTTCGCGCATTCGGAAGGAAGGCACAGACGGACGGCAGATAGAATCGAGTCGCCGAGCGAAAAGTAGGAAAAGTAATTCGGAGAGAGAGAAACAGAGGTGCGTGCCAATTATATAGAGAGACAGATCGGTCGAAGGCCTGCGGTAATTTAACGAGGGAATGTTCCCGGACTATATGTACATTTATAAATTAAAAGGACTGTCGTTATATTGAATTAAAAGATCTTACAGTATTTTCTCCGACACGAAAAAACGTCCTCTTCGCTATATGTCGGCTTTAAGCTTTATGCTCTAGGTCGTAAGAATTGAGTTTTGCGCAATTCGCTTAGATCTAACGGCTAAAGCTTAAATACTGCGCGGGAATGTCTTCGAGACGGAAATGACGTCACTTAATGCTTATGGCTTAAAGCTTAAATACCCTTAAAGCAAGGTTGTATACTAGCACTAACCTGAGAGCCAGGATCCACTGGGGAGGAGTGTCCCAAGGACCAGGTTGTATCCGATGATCCACAACAGGGGCCCAAGAACGGACCCCTGCGGGACCCCACACTCCATCCACCTGATCCTTAGGACTCCATCCCGGTCCGTGTACGTAAGTCCGCGTTCCACGAAATAGTCTCTGACGACCATCACCAGATACATGGGGACCCCGAAATCTAACAGGGCCCCCATGATGACCGGCCAGGGGAGGGAGTTGAAAGCGTTTTTGACATCAAAACTGACGCCCATAACTACCCTCCCCTCGGCGATCTCGGCCTCCGTCTGGGAGAGGACGCGCTTGATCGCGTCGATCGTCGATCTCCCAGCCCGGAAGCCGAACTGGTCGCCAGAGAGTCCGTCCCTACCGCGTTGGGACAAATGCTGGACGAGGCGTTCCGCGATTATTCGCTCTAAGATCTTGCCTGCCTCGTCCAGCAAGCACACGGGCTGGTAGGCTGACGGCAAGCCCGGAGGCTTGCCCGCCTTGGGCAGGAGCACCAGGCTGGCCTCCTTCCATTTCCTGGGGAAACGACCGGCGCGCAGGCATGCGGTAAGCACCTTACGCATCCTGCCGGTCATTTCCCCCGCGGCCAAGGGCCACGCACGCCCTGGGATTCCGTCAGGGCCAGGAGCTTTGCCACTCCTGACCCTGCGGAGAGCCCTCGACAGCTCCTCCTGCTCGACCCCCCACTCCTCTCGCCACTCCGGCACTGTCGCCGGGAGTCCAATCTCCCCCCCCCCCCCCCCTTAAGACGGGGGAAGAGTGTGTCGACGACCTTGTCGACGAAAGGGGGGTCGAGTGCTTCCGTAAGTGGGGGCGCCCAGGGCTTTAACTTGTCCTGTACTAATTTGTATGGGCGCCCCCACGGATCCTCCTCTACGCTGTCGAGGAGCTCTTTCCACGCGCGCACCTTGGCCGCTCGTATGGTTCGGGAGAGGTCTTGGCGGGCGGCTCGCCAAGCCTCCCCTGCCTCCTCCGTCGTCGGGCCGCGCCTCCCGGCGCGGGCCCTCTGCCACTTTCTTTTTGCTCGGACCGAGGAGCGCCTTAACTCGGCTAACTCCTCGGTCCACCAGTAGGCGTGCCTACGGGGAGGGAGAGGACGCAGCCTAGGCATGGCCGACGCGCAGGCCTTGGTCATCGTGCCGACCAGGGACTCGACCTCGTCGTCGATCTCTCCCTCCCCTATTTCGCCCTCCTCCTTCCGCCCCAATTCAGGGCTATTATCGCGGCACCGAACAAATCGCGATCCATCTTTTTGATGGCCCATCTCCGTTTTTGCGTTCTTGCGTTGCGGCGACGGTTGAGCACCCCCGGAAGAGTGGCACGGACCACCATCTCTATATATAGATGGTCAGACAAGGTTTCTTGGTCCGTGACCACTCTCCAGTTGTGTATCTCGCGGGCAGCAGAAGGGGTGGCCCAAGTTAGATCCACCACTGATGACCCCCGCCGCCGCACACAGGTGCTCTCTCGACCCGAATTGACCAACGTCAGGCCGAGACCCGCCGCCCACGCTTCGGTGACGGCACCCCTCCTGTTTGCCGGCGGGGGACCCCACATTAACAATCTCGCATTGAAGTCCCCCGCTATTATGGTCCGGCCGGACGAGCGACTACGAACAAAGTCCTCTAGTTCGGACAGGAGCCGCTCGTACTCGGCCAGAGACCAGCTCGGAGGGGCGTACACCGCCACCACGGAGATGGGCCCGCACTCCACCGCCACATATCCCACCCCGGCCTTTAAGAGAGTGCACGGGGTGGGCGCCAGTGCCCTTATGAAAAAGTACCATTGGCCAATGCTTTTTTGCCAATGGCAATGGATTAATTGCCATTCTGTCAATGGCAATTAATCCATTGCCATTGGCAAAAAAGCATTGGCCAATGGTACTTTTTCATAAGGGTGGGGCCCTCCATGTGATCGCGACGGAGCCCCCGCTATCCCCCACCCAACCTGGGTGGTTCTGGGGTACACGGTAAGGCTCCGCCGCGATCCCTAAACCACACCCGCGCTCTGCCAGGGCTTGGCAGAAGAGATCCTGGGCCGCGCGGGCGTAGTTCAGATTGGACTGGAGGATTCGCAGGGCCATTTACATGTAGCCTGGCCCTGGACCCTCCAGTCCTTCCTCTTCTTCGTTTTGCAGGGCGGTCTCCCCCGCTTCCTCTCCTTTGCTCTCTGTCACCGGAGTGACCTCCTCGCCCATCTGTGTGACGAATGAGCCCAGAGGGGGAATCTCCCCTCCTTTTTCCACGTCCCTCAGTATGGACTCTGTGTCCACGGGGGCCTTATCTCCCCCCTCCTTCATCTTCTTCAGGGGCCTCTGCTCCTTCGGAGGCTCAATTGCTTCCCCGACTGTCCAGAGGGCTTTGGAGACTACCTTAATCTTCTCGCCTTCCGGCTTCCTCTTTGGGGGCCTCTGCTTCTTCGGGGGTTCAGCGGCTGTTGTTGCCACCCCCGCGATGAGTCTGCCTCCTTAGGTTACCTCGAACCCCTGAACCCTCACGTCGCTCACCTTTTGGGGTTTGGGGCCCTTCTTGGTCTTGGCCTTGGTTGTCTCCCCACCCTTCTTTGCCGCGTCTCCGTTCTCCTTCCTCTCTCTCTCTTTCTCTGCGGCTCTCCCCTTCCTTCTGGCTTTGCAGCCTTTGCAAGCGGGCCCCCCAATACGATGATCATGGGGGAGCTCCTTGCTGCGGCACACCGCACAGCACACCGGGGCCTGGCAATCGCGGGCCGGGTGACCCATGTCCCCGCACCTATAACAGGCCCCGGTGCGATCCGCCTCGTTTCGGCAGGTTGCCCGGGTGTGCCCGAACTCCATGCACTTAAAGCACTGGAGTGGCCTCTTTTCCAACATCACAACTTTTGCTGGAGACCACCCCAGTGCTATCTTGCCCTCCTTTGCAAACCTGTTGGCTACAGCTAGCGGGCATTTGACGACGGTGGAGCAAAGTCTCCTCTCTCCATCTTTCTAATTGGCCCCACCGTTACGTCTGTAATCCCAATTTGCGATCCTTTCTTTGCGAGGGTCTCGGCAATTTCGGTCTTATTGACCGAGTCCTCGAACCCCATTAGGCGAAGATCAGCCGTCATTGACGGACGGCTGACCTTCACCCCCTCCTTGCCGGCCAGGACTTCTGCCATTTTGTTGGCCAAGGCGTCAGCCTTCTCCGCATTGCCCTGACCGGCGATCTCGAGGCTTAGTGCCCCTGTGGCGGTACGCCTCACATTTGGAGGCCTCGTGATGCCGAGGCTCTCCAAGTCGATCGCCCGCCTGACCGTGCCCATGTGATCGGCGCACTCGCCGTTGGGGCACGTTAGCGTGACCGCCGCTGTTCACGGCACACGTCTCTTGACTTTCTTCTCCTGCTGGGGGGGGGGGGCTGATTCTTGCCCTTTCCCCCAGCTTTCCCCTTCTGCTCGGGCCCTTTCGCGGTGGCCTTCGCGACGTTCTTCGCCGTCGTTTGCTCCCGCGTTTGCGCCCGAGTCTGCACACCACTGCCTTTTCTCCTCTTGTCCTGGGTCCATTCCCCTTCGGTTGTGGACCCGGAGGCAGCCTGCGTATTGTCCTTCCTTTGCTCTCGAGGGTTCACACTTTGTTGTGCGGCCCTCGCGGGAACAGGGGTGGCAGCAACAGCGGAGCCAGCCTTACGCCCCAGTACCTGAGACCAGGGGGGGGGGTGACCCTTCGGTCTTCGTGGGAACAGGCGGGGCAGGCTGCGCTTGCGCCACAGGCTTCTTCCCTCCCTTCACCTTCCTCTTTCCAGGGTTCTTACTCGGGGCAGCAGTCATCTCTGTCTCGGGGGGAGCCGCCGTGCGCCCCTCTCCCTCCCTTCCTTGTGCTTGTGGGATCATACCCACTATCCTCTCCAGTTTCTCCATGATCCTGCTTTCTGATCTGGCGACCTTCTCTTCCACGCATGTGACCAGCATGGCCGACAGTCGTTCCTCCATGGAACCTAACCTCGTTCCCCGTTCTTTGCCGGTTTGATTCCCGGCACTGCAGGGTCTATCGTCACCCTCCTGCCTTGCAACGGGGGGCGGACCGCTGCCGGCATTCCCTCGGCAACTAACTCTTCGAGAACCTTCTGTCCGCTGGATCCGCCAGCGTTTCCATTCCCGTTTCCGTCCCAGTCCCAGAGTTTGTCAGCCCTGTCTTCCCTCCTGTGGAGCTGATCGGTCCCGACTCTGTCCCAATCTCAGAGACCGTCGGTTCCCGTTCATCGTCGGCATACACTTCTCGTCGCTCGAAGAGGTCGTTAGGGGGTTCGGCTTTCTCTTTTTCGCCGCATTGTTCCCCCTTGATCTTGTTGCTCGGGCGACTTGCCTTCCCTCCTGTTGTTGAGATTGCTGGAACTTCTGCATCTCTTCCATTTGGAGACGCAGTTCCTGCACCTCTTTGATAGTTTGGAGGTGCTGCGCCTTTCATGGATAGCCACCAGCTCTCGCTCTTGGGCAACTACCTTGTTACGGAGTCTCTCCATTTCTTCGTCCCTCTCGTAGCCCATTACTGGGTCTTCGTACCTCTGTACGAGTAACGTCAAGGCGGCCTTGATCGTAGCCGTCGATTGATTTAACTTGCCACGGTATTCTCCCTTCAGAGAACGCGATTTCTCCGTGACAAGATCGACGGTATTGACCGCCTTGAGTATCGCCGCGGGAAGCTCTTGCAATGGTGCAGCGCTAAGCTCCTCCATTGCCTTCCGCTCCTCCACCTTTCTATTTATGGAAAGGTTGTAACCGGACACGGCTAGTTTGAGGCTCAGGATGCGCAATATGTCTGCCTTTTCACGGTCGCCACTCGGTTTCACCTTTAACCCACCGAGAAGGATGTGGTAAGTATTTCGCGAATTCTCAAATTAATTAATTAAACTCCTTTCAGGTTCCCGGTATCGCCGTAGCTGCTCCCAGGATGCCCGCTTCACCGCTGCTCAGGATCACCAACGATGGACTTCGATGGATCGACAACGATGGATAAGGTAGGTATAATTCAAATAATTCTTGAATTGTTTTATTAATTAATTAAATAATTTATTCAATTCCTTTTCTTAACCACAGGTTATTCACAGATGTTAATCGCCACGAACGGTTGCGCGTAATCTCCTCTTTCGTATCGTGAAGATTCACAACTCGCGATGCTTCGAGAATATTCCGCGTATCGACGGTTCGAGAACGATGTTTATTCGCAAAGAGCACAATCGCTCATACGCCTAACGGCGTTGTTAATTGATGTTAAATGGTAACACAGTACCTCTCACTATAGTTATTAGTGAGCACTTAACGCTGTACGCGGGCGTTACCGGTTGTATTGGATGACGGCGGCTCTTCGAGAATGTTCGCGACTTCGAGAATATTCTAAGTCCCGAACTCCCTACTCGCGCTCGCAGCGTGTTGCCGCTCCGACGATCCTCGATAGACTGCCAAGAGCTGTGTCGCTCTCTCGGGCTCCCCACTTTCGTGCGATACCCCCACTCCGCGCTGTCTCCTTCGAGAACGTTCGCCTACGGCGTAGAAGATCACGCGATCCTCTGGTGCAAACGTTCTGGAAGGTTTCGGTGGAAGTTTCCACCGTCAGTACATTCTCGAAGGGTCCCGCTCTCGGTGCCGCTGCACCAGGTTTCGACGTTCCGCCGTTTTGGCTCCACGTCGACGCCGACCTATGCGCAACCCTTCGGGGAGGCTCCCGATCACGATTCCGTGTGATTTCCCCGGAGATGATGTCCGGGTGACATCGAGGGTCTCGGCCGTTGACGCCGACCTTATAGCCGCGATGCTACCGACCTAGTACGCATCTCCCGGTACCGCGTTCCCGGGGAAGATGTCCCTGTCGTGATTTCGCTCGCCCGCACTCGGAGCATGACGCCGACCTGATATTCGCTTATACCAGGTATCGCTCTGTTTGATAATACCGTCTCGCCTCGGAGATGACTTCCGGATCGCTATTTCGTCTCCCGCTGTCGCACCTTTGACGCTGATCCGGCCCTTTCGTCTACCAGGTCCCTAGTTTCTCGAAACTTTCGACTCTTCTCGAAGAAGAGGTCCCCGTCGCTACTTTCTTACCGCGTCGACGGACTTCGACGCTGACCCGCGCGTCGTTTCTACCAGGTTCCGCGCTTCCTCCCTGCATCGAATGTTCTCGGAGAATACGCTCCGTTTGCTCGTTTCTTTGTTCTTACTCAGACTTTGACGCCGACCTACGGAGGATGTGCCCCAGGTCTCGAGCGCTGAATTTGTCGCGGTTCTACCTGTAGCGGACGTCCCGCTTCGTCTTTTACGAACGCGACAATTTATTTCGACGCGGATCTGTTCGAGTGATGTACCGGGTGTCTGGAATTTCTGCCGCATGCTCGCGACGAAGATTACGTGTGGCTCAAGCCCTCTTATTCGCGCTTCTTACTAGCCGATTCGTGCGTAAACTAACCAAAACAAAAACTCATTGCTTGAGCCGACTTTAAATGAAATCAATGATTGAATCGGTCTTACTACTTGACGCTCGCTGCGTCGAACTATCCTTAAGTGCCTTTATGGCTAAACTCTTATTTCTAACGAGAATTATAACGCGACTTACATCCCTAGGAATAATATTTCTTACGACTAATCTTACATCCTGGGGTGCTTTCCGATTCACGCATGAATCGCATAGATCGCATAACGCATCAAAGTCGTTTCTTTTCGAGGTGCTTTCCAATTCACGCATAAATCGCATAAATCGCATAACGCATCAAAAAAGTCGATATGAGTCGATAGAAGTGGAAGCAATGAGTGATAGAAGTAATGGCGGTCAGAAAAATATTTCCAATTGTATTAAATCTTCTCGATGATGCGTCATCATCTTCGTCATCGTCATCATCTTCATCATCATCAAACAGCGAAGATGAAGTTATTTTCCATATAGATTCTCAAATGCTGAATACTCTTGTTAGATCGCATAACAATGTTAGAAGAGTTAAAATAGACAACTACGTAGAATTTGTCATTCCTGGATATGCAAAACATATATTTAAGGAACATTTTAGGTATGATAAGACACAATAATAAACAAATTTGTAATTTATTAATTTTAATATTAGTTTTAATTAAAAATGGAAAAATAACCTATATTACAGTTTTCATACAATTCTATAATATTTTATAAATATGAGTCACAAATATATAAACAAAATATTTTATTTTTTGTATATTAAATACATTTTTACAGAATGTTCCCTGAAACGTTTGAAAGCGTTTTATCACTTATTGGTTCTACATTGACAGCAACTAATAGAGCAAGTGGTAGAAAACCTATTGATGCGAAAACTCAACTTCTTATTGCATTATGGTACATGTCAACACCAGATTCCTATAGGTATGTATTAATACCAGACATAAATATCATTATTATCAGTAATCATAGTGATAATGATCAAATATTTACAATATTATTGTATTTTGTTTAAGATCTGTTTGCGAAAAGTTTGGCGTTGGAAAAGCTACAGGTTTTAGAGCTGTAAGACGCGTTATTTATGCTCTTCATTGTCTTGCACCTCGAATTATTCAATGGCCTAAAAATCAATATGCTATTGAAGTTATGAATAATTTTGAGAAAATGTCTGGTTTTCCAAATGTTATTGGTGCGATAGATGGAAGTCACATAAGGATACGTGCACCTAAGGTAGATTCAGTGTCGTATATTAATAGAAAAAGTGATTATTCTATTATTTTACAAGCTGTATGTGATTCAAATTGCATATTTACACATTGTTATGCTGGGCACGTTGGATCTGTGCACGATGCGCGAGTTTTTAGGAATTCACCTGTATCAAATTTTATTGAAATGCCTGATGAATACTTTATTAATAATTCTCATATTATTGGAGATGCGGCATATCCGATTCATCCTCACGTTTTGGTACCGTTTCGGGACAATGGATATTTAACAATTCCTGAAAAGAACTATAATTATTGTTTGTCTTCGACAAGAATGGCTATAGAACGAGCATTTGGGTTATTAAAAATTCGTTTTCGTATACTCTTAGATTGTCTACCATTACTAGGAATAAAACATATTCCTGAATTTATAATAGCATGTTGCGTATTACATAATATTTGTATTTCTAAATGTGATTTAATGGATATTCAAGTACCCATGTGTAATGAAAGTATACAACCCTTTTATGAAAATAATTCAATGTTAGGTAATGAAAAAAGAGAAGAAATTATGAACAGATTAAGAATTAGACTGCAAATATAATTTTTTATTCTGTTCTAAGATTTATTTTGTACAAACTTACATCTGTGTATCATATTTTAAGTAATAATAAAAAATTTTATAATAAACTGAAGTAATGTTTTATACTTATATAAATACGTCCCATTTTTCTTAAGAGAAACATTTTATTGATAAACTAGAATAATACTTATATATCACCTTTT
Source organism: Temnothorax rugatulus (assembly GCA_035220575.1). NCBI lineage: Eukaryota > Metazoa > Arthropoda > Insecta > Hymenoptera > Formicidae > Temnothorax > Temnothorax rugatulus. The sequence continues at coordinate 147,893 of JASTWL010000278.1, read as the reverse complement.
AAAGTTACAATATTTGAGTAATAAACTAAAATAATATTTATATCATCTTTTAACATAAAGTAACACCATCTGAAATTAATAAACTAAACAACGCTTGTATCACGTACATCACTTTTCTTAATAGCAATCTTTGGTTAAATATTGCTTATGTTACTTATATGTATTATTTTTAAGTAATATATCACTTTTTAAAAATAATATTTGGTGATGAACTAAAATGACTTATTACATATATTATTTCTTTTAACTGAATAATTTTCAATAACAGTATTTGATGATAATCTAATGGAAAATGAAAACTCAATGTAACGCATATATCATGTACATTATTTCTCTTTGTCTTTTTCGATCAAAGATTTTAATAATCCTAACATGCTTTCATGCATTGCCATTCTATCTGCATGCATTTTCTGTTTATCTAATCTTTTCTTTTCATATCGTTTTTGTTTTTCTATTTCACGTAGTTCTTTATCTTCTTGTTTTCCTTTATCCCTTTCTTCCATAATATTTTTAACATTGTCAATGTAGCTGTTTAAAACGGCATCAACTCGTCTTTTCTTTTCAGGAGCTATAAATATCAATATTTATGTAACTTATACTAGTTAAAATACTAATTATTACGTGCATCACAATCCAAGAATTAAATATTATTATTATTAAAATAAAATACATAATTATTTATTGCATAATTATTATCCATAAACAATTTTAATATTTACGTTTTATTGCTATATCTAACTTATTAGGTTCTTCGTTAGATGTTGAAGGAAATGATATTTTACAGTCAGAATTCTTCACAGAGCATAAATATGATGAAGGACCTTCGCTACTTGCAATAGCAACAGGTTCTATATATGCTTTTGCGCCGAATATAGAGTCCATTACCTATTGCACATAAAATTATTAGTTAATAAAAGAAATATTTGAAAATAAATTAAGGATATTGTATTCGTGGAAAGTCTCTCTCTCTCTCTCTCTCTCTCTCTCTCTCTCTCTCTCTCTCTGCGCGTGTGTGTTATGTGTGTACGTGTGTGTGATTGTTGTCAAATTGTTTCTTTTATTGACAGAATTGTTTGATCAAAAAATTGATATTAAATTGTCAATATTTAGATTAATATACTAACTGAAAAAAATGCCCAAGAACTTCTGCAATTTCCAGATTTTTTATTATGATCTTTAATATTTTTGTACGTTCTTTTTAAACCAGAAATTTTTGTTGCACATTGTAGACCTGTTACATTTAATAATGAATTTTTTATATTTATTTCTGTTGCCATCTCAGCCCAAATTTTATTGTGTCGTTTATTTTGTGAAAATTCAACTTGCTTATTTCTGTAAACTTCTAGTAGTAAATGTACAGAAGCATCACCCCAAATATAAGACTCGGAAGTACCTGCAAATAATATATGTATATGTAAACATAAATGCATGCACTTAACAGACTAATAAAATTTCATATTTTAGGTAGATATCCCATACAAAAAAAAAAGATAATTATTTATAAAATATAGAATACAGAATTACAAAGTATCGAAATATAAGTTACAATTATATCATGTTTATTTTAATTATTACAGAAAACCTATCTTACCTAACTTTTCTGCATTTTCAATATTAGGTGCTGTAACTGTTACTTTTTTCGGTGACTGTTGTTCAATTAAACTGTTTAGAAAACTTTCATCTGTAAAAAGCCGTTAAGTTATTCTACTAAGAAATAAATTGTATATGTACGTTCTTTATAAGCTTTTTGTTATAGTATATAATACATATCCAAGTTATAAGATTTTACAACAATCATATTATTTTATAAAAATCACTTTTAAGTTTCTATTAATTCATTATTTGTACACATGTAAGTAGATTTGGAAAGATAATAAAATAAATATTTTGCATGTATTTACAAAAAGAATAACTAAGCAGATGAAATAACTTACCTCTGTTTGCCTTTTCAAAATCATTTTTATTTAACCTGAGAGTAATAATCTCTCCTGTACTTTCATTTAGGACAGGCAATTCTTGCAAATCAAATTCTTTATCCATTGTTTGAGTTCAGTATGCGTATGATGCGATTCATGCGTGAATCGGAAAGCACCCTTCTTTTTCGTTGTATGTATGTACGTACATTAACTGCCTCACGTCCGGACTTGAAGAAGCTGATGTGTGTAAAGTAGGATAAATTTAGGGAATATGTTTTACATATCCTAGATTTTTTAACGTGTACAACTGACCTATGCGCGCATTGACATGATATGGAATGATTTTCTGTCGCTTCATGCGCATCATGCGCGAATCGGAGATTTCCCTATGTGCGCATTGGCGTGAATAGGAACGATTTTTTGTCGCTTCATGCGCATCATGCGTGAATCGGAAAGCACCCCTAGTTTGCGCCGGACGGGGTCTTCACGCATTGCCCTACGTCCTCGGAGCGCCTAGTCGCCTCGCGGCGACTGCATGTGCCTCATGCGGTGCAGTTGTGACCGAACACGGGTGTACGAAGGCTCTACTCGCGCTATGTGTCCTATAACACACGGTCGCCACTCGGTGTCAGCCGCCAACCGAGAAGGTAAGTATCGAATCTTCCGAAAAATCTCTAAGTTATACTAATTCTCTTTTATTTTCAGGTTTCCCCCAATCGCCGCTGCCGTGGACTCCAGGATCATCGCTGTGGCTGCATACCAGGATCGCCGAGGGACTTCGAGGGATCGCCGTTGGATGGTAAGTATCAGGTAAGTAAACTTGAGTATTTTCTTCTTATTCAATATACTGATGATATATTTATTCAGTCTCATCAATACTGTGCTGTGTTTCGCTCACAGGTGTTCGCAATACATGTTACAGATGACATAAGTGTTCTACGTTGTCGATGGTAAGTTAATTCCTTTTCATTACAGAAATTCCGAATAATTCGCAGTGCTGTTGTCTATGTGACTCCTAACTAATCAGCAGGTGTTGCTTTCTGTTCATAGGTATCATTGGTGTACAAGTTGGCGGACACCCATGACCTTCGCTGACAGTGGTAAGTTAAATTTGTTAAATCGCATTAAATCGCAAAAACTCGCCGTGCTGACTCTTTATCTATTCCTTAGCAAGCGTCAGGTACCATTAATTATTGCCAAAGGCCATTGACATACAAGATGGCTGACCACTCCGACCTTCGCTGACCGGGGTGAGTAAATTTCGCTAATTTGTAATAATTCGCAAAAACTCGTCGTGCTGACCTCTAATTAGATCCTTAGCAACAATCAGGCGCGGTTATTTATTGTCCGCTACCAACGGTAGGCAAGATGGCTGACCACTATAGACTTCGCTGACGGTGGTTGGTAAATTTCGTTAATTCACAATAATTCGCGAAAACTCGCCGTACTGACGTTTAATTGGATCCTTAGCAACAATCAGGCGCGGATATTTATTGTCAGACATCAACGACGTACAAGATGGCTGACCACTGTGACCTTTGCTGACCGTGGTACGTTAATTTCGTTATTTCGCAATAATTCGCGAAAACTCACTGTACTGACTTTTAATTTACTTTTTAGCAACGATCAGGCGCGATTATTAATTCGCTACGCGGTCCCGTTCTCAAAATGGCTGATCACTATGACCTTCTTCGACCTTGGTCATGGAAATTCGTTAATATGCGATAAATTCGAAATATTCACCGTACTGACGATTAATCCACTCCTCAGCAACAATCAGGCTTGATTATTTATACACTAGTGCCGACTGTTCACAAGATGGCCGACACTCTCGACCTTCACCGACCTTGGTCCGTGAAACTGCGCAATTCTTAATTTCTCGGATTCTTTCACTATAGCACCGATCAATCGCACTATTTCAAACAATCAGGCGTGATTATTTGTTCACTTATAACTACGCTTCACGTTTTACGTGGTACATGTATCGACAAGCACAAGTGCCCTTTCGCCAAATGGCTCACAAGCAATTTTCGGTGACGCAGCACCGTTTCGCCGATGTATGACGAACTATAACGCGTTTCGCGGGCGTTCCCGTTTGTAAAGGATGTCGTGGTACGCAATTTCGTGCAATAGCAACGTATTCGCGAGAGTACGGATATGTCACGGAATTTCTCTCCTACCGGTACGACGATCCACGAGAGACTGCCTCGAGCGGCGTAGCTCTCCGCAGCTCCCCACCTTCGCCCGACGGCCCCCACTCCGCGGCCCTACTGCGTCGCGGTAACAGGCCGTGCCGGCTTTCTCTTTCTCGAACGTTCTCGAACGTTCTCGAACGTTCCCGTGGAAATTTCCACTGCGAGTACCTTATCGAAACCTCTCTCTATATGCGCCCGGGTAGTGGTTTTCTAACTTTGGCAATTTTCACTTGCCGATGGCGCCGACTCGCGCGCACCGTAGCTTTTGGCCTCCTAATGAGGCATGGACGACTTCCTCGTGGAAGACGTCCGGGTGACCTGCACTACGTCGGTCTTCGACGCCGACCCCCCCTGACCGTTATTGGGTGCCAGGGGAACACGTTTCCGCATCCCTTCCCCGGGGATGATGCGCCGTTCGCATAATCGCGGACCTGTCCGCTAACTCGGGTACCCGTATCCGGAGCTCGACGCCAACCCCCTCTGACGTCGTACCAGGTCCCTCTGGTGCGTCAGGGATGCTTTTTCCTTGAAGACGATGCGCCGTTCGCGAGATCGCCGACCTGTCCGCGAAATCGCGCACCCTTACCCGGATCTCGACGCGGACCCCCTCTGACGGAATATCGGGACTCCCTCGTGCGTCAGGGATACCCTTTTCCCAGAGATAGCGCGTGGTTCCGGATCTAGCTGACCATCGGACATATCCCATTACCGACCCCCTCTGACTCGCTTTCGGTTATCGACTTCGCGTCAGGGGCCTGTTTTGCCGACGGGAATCGCGTGGTCTCGAATTTCGCGTACGGGCTTTCGGATTTCACCGCCGCCCGTCCCTGATTGATTTTAGGGCTTTGTTCATGCGTCAGGGGCCCTTTTTCCGCACACCGCGTCATTAGTTTCCGATTTCCTGGACACGTTGCCCGGTTTCTATCACGGTCTGGCGTTTGCGCCTATGACGTCGCGGATGTGCGTCACGCACCCCGTAACTCGAAGATTACGTGTGGCTCCTGCCGTAAACGCGTCTTATTCGCCGGTCTTAACGCGCCAAACAAAAATCAAAATAAGTATGCAAGAGCCGAGCTTAAAAAAGAAACTATATCCTAGAACCGGCAAGCCTCGGACATTATGTATCCGGTATCGTATGTGTAATATAACCACTTGCCAACGAGCATAATTCTTATAACTACCTTATTCTAACTTATACCTATCTAATGCGCCGGGCGGGCCTTGTGCAATGGAACTGTATTAAAATAAAATTGCCGCCCTCGGAGCGCTATTCGCTTATTCGGTCGGGGACTCATCGCCGGACTCTGGGCTTTTGAAGTTCTCATCAGACGCCTGCTCCTCCGGTCGTCTTGTGCGTCGGAGCTCTCAGAGAAGGTAAGGGAGCTGAGGTGCCTGAAAGATGGCCTTACCCCGGCGAACCTTGCAACCGCACGCTTCCCAGTCGCGACCCCTGCGTAAGGGGTCACCCGCAGTTGTCCTCATGAGGGGACGAATGACGTTTAGAACGGTCAAGTCCGTGCAGAGCCTAGCAGGAGGACAAGCAGAGGAGGACTGTGCGACCGCACGCGTATCAGTCGCGCTCGGTGAGGACGAGGCCGCTGAGAATCGTCCTAGAGCGGCTGCCGGAGGACGAAGTGCGCCGACTGACGGCCAAACGGACGGAGGCCCCCACAGGTAAGGCGTACGCGGCTTTTAATATGCCGTCCTTAGAGTCCCTCCAGACGACCGAGGAGGCTCAGAAACCCGCGGTAATCGGAGAAGCGCGGGAGCAGACCCCGATCGACGAGCTTTCGTCGCCTTTCGTCGCCCGTGGTCTTGTCTGCTGCCCCTTTTTCCCTTGACAGCTCTGCGAACTACTCGCTCGGCTGCCATTTGCCGCTCCTTGGCTCTGCGATCTGTTCGATCGTTCTGACGATCGACATGTTCGCTTGCCTTTACCGGCGGCTCCTCCTTTATCCTCCACAGGGGGTTGCTTCCCCTTAGAGGTACCGGTGACGGTGGATTTTCCCGCGGTGGCGGTAGTGTTCCGCTCCGCTGGAATTCCGTTCTTCCCGTCCTCCTCGCCCTCACTGCTCGTCATATATTTTTCGTAGGTATTGTCGGTTTCTGTCATTGTTGGGTTAATCCCACTGACCCGTCGCGGCCTTTATGTGGGTGGCCGGGCGCGCCCCACGGCCGACCGGAATGACTCCCGGCCGACCGTGCCCCGGTGTACTCACCTGGGGAGCCACCCTTTCCCTCGGGCCCCCGGAAACACATCGGGGGCACTGGGTCCATGCCGCCCTACTCGCCCGTGGGAGAATACTCCCACCAGCTTTCGGGGGGTCCCGGGCTCCGACTCCCGGGACTCCGCGACGGGTGCTGCCACATGGGGGGCCCCACGGACAGACGGGTACCGAGGGTGTCGCACCCCACCCAAGGTCCCGCCCGCCGCGACGACCAGCGTTAGTTACTTAACCTGGGCCGAGGTAACCTCTGCACCCAGGCTAACCTTCTACTCCGATGGTCGGGTTCGGCAGGGATGCGATCCCCGACCACCGGAGTTCCCGCGCCGCCGGTCTTTTACACCCGACGGCTAGACCCGCCGGCCCCGACCTCAGAATAAGTCCGAGCAGCCCGACGGGTCTCTCCCACCCAGGTCGCCCCGGCCCCAACCTTGGAATAAGTCCGAGCGGCCCGGGACGACCCTCCACGCCGACGGCACCGTGGGTCCACGACCCTGGTGTGCAAGCCGTCGACGTGGGCCTTCCCTCCAGCGCCCCGGCACCACGTACCGGGACTGCCTGGAAGAGGGTTACTCCATCTCCGAGGAGATGAAGTCTTCCCACCCCCTCGGCGAGACGGCATCCCTGCCCGCCTCGGAGGTGGGGCCCGCCCTCCCCGCGACCCCAAAGTCCCCAACCCCCCCGCCCTGCCGGAGCACCGGCGTGCAATGGGCGAGAGGGCGAAACCCCCCTAGGACCCAAGATCCCCCGACCTGCCGGAGCACCGGCGTGCAATGGTCGAGGGATCTGAGTCACCTCCCCGTGGTTTTTTTATCGAGGTTTTCCCTCCTCTAGGCCGACGGGAGGAGTAGAAACTCCCCCCTAACGGTCCCGGCCGACCGGGCGTTTGTAGTCGGGGTCGCCATCCCCTACCGGTGATTGGGATCGGCCGATCCCTAAGGGAGTCGCCGGGCTCTTCCCGCCACTCCGGTCCATAGACCGGCGGCAGGAAGGGTGGACTCTTAGACCCCGTGCTTCACCAACGGGTCACCACAGTGGCTTCTACCAACAGAAGCCACCGGACATGGCCCGTCGGATCCGAACGCGGAGCCCTCTCGCCGCGCCAAGGCGGTCCACCACGAGAGGGTCATATGGATGGACTAATCTTCATCACTATCTTCATTGATAATAGGCGTGATGCCGTCTGTTTTAAATATATTTAAATATATTTAATATTTATATATTTAATATTTTTTTATTTTATTTTAATATTAAATATAAAATATATTAAATAAAATAAATAAAATAAAATAAAAAATAAAAATAAAATAAAATAAAAAAGTGATGAAGTTAGTGATGAAGATTAGTCCATCCATATAAATATAACTGTAAATAATAGTATGAGAGTGATTATGTGAACGAATGTGTATGTGTACTTCATTATTTTGAGTGTATGTATACGTGTATGTGTATGTGTACTTCATTAATAAACATTTGATTTATAAAGAACTTCATTTATAAGATTTATTAATAACTTTATTTATAAAATTTATAAATTGTTCTCTATTTATTATTATATATTACTATTTGTAAGCGATTTTCATAGACGTTGGTAACGGGCGACGCGCGGACCGTTGACGCGGTCATGTTTATGTGCGACAAGCTGTAGTCACTGTTGACAAATTCAAAGTCGAACGAACCGAGTTCGTGAATAGATATAAGGACGCTGATCGCCGAGAGAGGCAGAGTCCTCTCAGCCAGCCGAATAGAAGGACGTCCGTGAAAGAGACTGAGTTGAGGAGTCCACCCGCGAGACATAGCGTCTTCCCGCGTTGTAATAATTGACCGAATAAAGTACTCGATACGAACATTATTATTCTTGTGGCCATTCCCTACAACATCAGAAGTGGGATTGTGAACGTGTGTGTCAAGTGAGCGCGTATGGCTTTGATCGAGGGAGACGAACGATTTGATGCGATGGGAAGCGAGTATACCGTAATAGAATTAAAGGATGCTCTTCGCGAACGGGGACTACCGACGGGCGGGACAAAATCCGAATTAATTAAACGACTGAACGAGCATAGTTCGGAGGTATGGCACGAGCTCGCGGCGCGACGGAAGGGTACCCCGCAGGAGGCCGATGGATCGAAAGACGTGCACCGGCCGACAGCGAAGGTCGGAGAACTGGTGAGAGACGGTGAGACATCGGCGCGGGAGGAGCGGACGAGAATCGCGGCGCTTGAGTTGGAGGAGCGCGAAAACGCGATTCTAAGGATGGAGATTGAGCTCCTGCGTAGAGAGAAAGAGCTCTGGGAGATGGAGCAGAGACTGCTCCGACGAGAGATGGAGATGCTGCGGAGTTCCCCGGCTATGAGCATGGCGGCGGGTAGCAGCGTGACTTCGATGTCCGGTGGCGTTCGCGATATAAAAGAATTGTTGCCGGAATTTGACGGAACGGATAATGCTTTTTGGAGATGGAGGCAGCAATTGCAGTTACTCAGACACACATATGAATTAGACGAAAACGCGGCGAGGGTATTAATTAGCTCGCGGCTGAGAGGACGTGCGTTGATGTGGTTTTATTCGAGGGCTGAATATTTGACGCTGAGCGTAGAAGAGTTGCTTAGAGAGATGGAACAAATGTTTGACCTGCGTCTGGGAAAATTAGCTCTTCGAAGAGAGTTCGAATCTCGGATCTGGAGAGGGGGTGAATCATTTTGCGATTATTACCACGACAAGATGATTCTGGCCAACCGTATACCGATCGCGGAGGACGAAATAGTGGACTATCTGATCGAAGGCATGGTGGATCAGCAGTTGCAGAATCAGGTCCGATTAATGAGTTACCGGACGGGAGCCGAGCTATTGAAGGCGTTCGAGAAGATCCAGCTGGTTCCAGAACGGTCGAGCGGCGCCGGGGCGAGGAAGGACGTGGCGAGGGCGACTGGCGGCGGGAGGATGGAGATGTCGATGGGAAAGAAAGGACCGACGAAATGTTACAGGTGCCAGGAGATGGGACACATTGCGACGCAGTGCACGCGGGCGATGGTGAGGTCGTGTTTCGTGTGCGGGTCGGCGGAGCACATAGCGAGGGATTTCCCGAAGCGGGGTCAGCCCCCAGCGGCGGAGACGGCGAGAGACTTTGCGCGAACGGCGTCCATGAACATGGTACAATCTATCGAATTACCAAAGGCTTACGCGACTCGTGTGAAAATTTCGCCTAAGAAGATAAATAACGAATCGTGTTGTTACGTTGTCGACGCGCTAATCGATTCGGGCTCGCCGATCAGTCTTGTGCGAAGCGATGTGATCCCGGGCGAGTCGCGTCTGCTTGAGGGAGAAGAATCCCGTCAGTTTCGCGGAATTAACGGCTTGAGGTTAAACATCGACGGGGTGTTTCGCGGCGTCTTAGAGGTGAATGGCGTGCGTTTTGAAATGAAATTTTATACGGTACCAAGCGATACGATGGCGTACGACGTTCTGTTGGGAAGAGATTTTTTAAATTGCCCGCATTTACGCGTTACATTCGGGGAAACTCTCGAGGTCATAGGGGTCGAGGAGGCGCGCACGATCGATCAATTATCACATATCGAATACAGCGATGACTTTGCTCGAACTTGCGACGAGCTGAAAGTGAATCCGGCTGTAGAGGAAGATGTGTCAGCGCGAATCCGCGAAGCGAATCAGTCAGGTTACCTGGCGAATAGTCGAGAGGAAAAATTCGTGCCCGAATTTGAAATGGTTATTGCGCTTAATCACGAACAGTCCATAAGTTCGCGTCCACGTAGAAAAAAGAAAGACGGCAGTTATCGACTATGTGTGGATTTTCGTGAATTAAATAAAATTACCATACGCGATAATTTCCCACCTAAACGGATCGACGACAATATCGATAGCTTGCGGGGTGGAGGGTACTTTACTGACTTAGATGTGAAGGACGGATATTACCATCTAAAAGTACACAAGGCGTCAGTGAAGTATACGTTTTTCGCGACGCCCCTGGGCCAGTTTGAATTCGTGCATGTGCCGTTTGGGCTGAAGAACGTGCCGCGTGTTTTTTGCCGATATATAAATACCGCTTACATAGATGATATACTGGTCGCGACCGAAGATCTAGAGGAACATAGGCGCGAGAAGGTGCGTGAACATAGTTCGAATTGTATTGTCAATCTTAAATGTATTGAATTTCCTCCGTCGAGCGGAAGGACAGAGGGCTGTTTGCATAGTATACCGAAAGAGAATTTGCCATTAACAACCGTACATGTAGATCATATGGGCCCGTTGGAGAAAACTGGGAAGGGCTATCGGCATTTATTCATGATAATTAGGCTCTGTCCTTGTAAATCGACTACGACGGAGGAAGTGATAAAGCACCTTAAAGATTATTGTCGCGCGTATAGTAGACCAAGACGTTTGATTTCCAATCGAGGAATCTGTTTCGCGTCCGACGCGTTCAAGGAATATTTAGAGGCCGAAGCGATCGAGCATGTATTGGTAGCGGTAGGTACACTACGAGCGAACGGGCAGGTCAAACGATTTAATAGAATAATAACGCCGATGCTGGCGAAACTTAGCGAGATGCCCTCGAAATGGGATCGTGTTTTGGAACAGGTAGAGTTTGCCGTTAATAATACTGTTTGTCGTGCGACGGGCGAGACGGCTGCTCGCCTACTGTTTGGTCTTGAACAGCGAGGAAAACCGAACGACGCGCTGCGCGATTTAGGTAATTAGAATTTGCACGAAGAACGCGATTTTACGTTGCTTCGGGAGAAAGCCCGATCTCAAATAGACGAAGAGCAGCGGAAAGGCGCTGAGCGATATAACTTGCGTCGGAAGGCCGCGCGTGAATACAAAGTCGGCGACTATGTTGAGATTCGGAATATCGAGACAGCGGCCGGAATCAATAAGAAGTTGTTGCCGAAATTCAAAGGCCCGTATGTAGTGAAGAAAGTATTAGACCACGATCGTTATGTTGTGGTAGACATCGACGGGTTTCAATTGACACAGCGACCGTATACCGGTGTACTGGCGCCGGATCAGATGCGTCCTTATTTATGCGTTTAATATTATATTAATGACTGACGAATGCTTAGCTATGGTGTGAATGTATTTATTGATCAATGGAAATTGTAAATATGAGAGCGGATTTTTTGGGTGAGTTTGACCGGGTCGGTCAAAAAGTCAGGATGGCCGAGCTGTAAGCGATTTTCATAGACGTTGGTAACGGGCGACGCGCGGACCGTTGACGCGGTCATGTTTATGTGCGACAAGATGTAGTCACTGTTGACAAATTCAAAGTCGAACGAACCGAGTTCGTGAATAGATATAAGGACGCTGATCGCCGAGAGAGGCAGAGTCCTCTCAGCCAGCCGAATAGAAGGACGTCCGTGAAAGAGACTGAGTTGAGGAGTCCACCCGCGAGACATAGCGTCTTCCCGCGTTGTAATAATTGACCGAATAAAGTACTCGATACGAACATTATCATTCTTGTGCCCATTCCCTACATATTTTACACTTATTTAAGTAGCGTTGCACAGCAATTTGTGTAGCACTTCATAAGCGTAGCAATGTTTTAATCGATGTGCTGCCAGAAGCTAATCCCAGCATTTGAATGTTACTTTAGAAATTAACTACTATTCGCTCGCAGGTTTTTCCTATTTTTATTGAGATCGCTAAGAAAATTGACTCTATTTATTAATTAACCATTTATTTTAAACATCTTTAACATTTTCCGCAACTTATGCATTTACGGCAATTAATACAAATATTTTCTTTGTTAACTTTATTTCGTTTGTAATTTTCTCTTCTATTTCTTCGCTGATTCCTTCCGCGTGTTTTCGTCTGAACTGCAACACTTCTTTGCGACACCTCAGTTGGCTGCAATTCCTCTGTCTGCGTTGCTGTCGATGAACTCTTAAGAGACTTCTTGGGATGTTGAAGCACTTCAGTCTGTGAAGCCCTGGAGAGGCGTCGAGGAGAAGGAGGCAGGGGAGAGATCAATCGAGGTACCTGGAATTCCTTGAGGATGGAATCGGGCTCAGGTGTAGAAGTTATTGGAAGGAAAGGCTCTTTTTTATTTGGAGTCACGTGCAGAGTAGGTAAGGTTAGACGACTGGCTCCGAGAACTGGAGAATGCTTGTCCTCGTTACTTTGGTTTGTTGGCGAACTTGCGCCGATTGAAAGATTACCTTTTAATGACAGCGTCTGTGCGCTGGAGGTTTCAGAATCCTCTAGATTCGGCAATGATCGCGCCGACGAGCGTTGAGCGTCGTTCTCCTTGTGTCTGGCACCGGAGGGCTGATCAATCACGATCACCTTCCTAGAAGGCTCAAAGGTCGTGCTCCTATTCCTGGAAAGCGGCCGGGCGCCTTTCTCAGAGAGCACCTTCCTCGGAGGATCTGGGAAAAGATCCTGAGCTGTCCGTTTGGCACTGGGCGGCTGGGCGCCGTTGGCCGGGCTGTCGCTTAGGACGACCTTTCGTCTTGCAGCGTAATGCTGCAAGGAAAGCGGCTGAGTTCTTCGGCGGACCGTCGAACGCGCTATAACCTCTTCTCCGGCTAGCCGGGAAGGGTCCTGGGTGTTCTTCGAGAGTGACGTGGTGAGGCTTGCTCGACCGTCTTGGTCGACTGCTCGCAATCCACCGAATCTCTCTGGCATCGGGCGCTCCTTTTATACCCGAGAAATTCGGCGGCGAGAATCAACAACGCGTGTTGCTAGGCAGCTTGCGCTTCGTGAAACTGTCAATCTTGTGATGACTTGAATCTCTCCGCGATTGACGACTTGAATCTCTCCGCATTTACCGTCTTGAAATTGCTCCGCGCGCATTTCAAGTTTCGTCGGCGGTTAAAGGCTGGTGGCTAACGAAGTCGCCACAGTTACAAACAGGTAAAAATTTTTGAGAATATTTAGATTACGTTTAGATTAAATTTAAATAAGATAAAATTATAAATATCAAGATATATTTGCAGTACAGGTGAGAAGCCAAATATCCAGTACAGTGACATGGGTGGAATGGATGCAAAAACAAGAGATCAGAAAAGCGATAGAACTCTTACTCATTTCGAATTGTATAAACAAATTGGCATTGATCTACTGTGAGATGTACTCATGTACGGACTACCCGGTTTCGTTCACTCTCGCTCATTAATATTAACAAGGGATTCCGTTAATATTGAAGAGTGGGATAACTGCTTCTTAAATAGTTAGTAGAGTTCGATAAAGACATTTCATTTACATCAATATCTAACATAAGAAATCAAATAATATATTGCTTTATATAGTTATTTACACGTACACAGTATGAAATAAATGATAAAATAATAGAAAAAGGACCGTCTAAAATACATATATATATATATATATATATATATATATATATATAATAATTGTATATATATAATATTTATATGTATGTATGTATGTATGATATTTATTGCATATCCCCGTAGGGTTTACAAGGCGTTTTTTATGAGGAAACCTCTTACACAAATTCATTCCCCCATACCTGGCCACTTGCGACCTCACAAACATTTACCCTCCCACCCCGTTATCTTCTTCAACCCTCTTCTTCTTCCTCCGATTCTGCTGTGCCTCCGTCCTTCAGCCTCTCTCAGTTCTTCCCTATTTGGCCCACTCTCTCTTTCTTCCGTCCTCCTTCTCCTCATCGGAGTCCATGAGGAGTTTCTCCTCCATCCCTCTTGCGATTTCGTCCTCCTCCGTTCTCCCTATACTCCTGCGCACATCCCTTCTCCCTTCCGCTCTCTCCTCTCTCTCCACTCTCTCCCTATCTCTCCTTTCCACCGACTTATCCTCCTGTATCTTTACCCCTATACTGTTCCCTGCCTTTCTCCTCGCCTCCAACACCCGCCACTTCTCCTCCTCATCACCCAGCTCCCCCAATATTGTCAGCCAAACTCCTCTCTGTCCCACCACTATTACCTCTCTTATCATCACCTGCCCCTTCAGCCCTTCTGTGAATAGCTCCTTCACCTTCTCCCAATTTGATTCCTTGCCTCCCCATTTCTCCTTCTCAACCCTTATAATCACATTTCTCTTTCTTAGCTCGTCCTCGTTTCTTTCGCCCTTCCCTGCCCACCATTTCTTCATTCCCGCCTCGCTCTCCTCGCTATCCTTCCTCTTCCTTTTACCTTCACTTCTCTCCAATCTCTCTCCCTTTCTCTCCAGTCTCCTTACTTTCTCCTCCAGCTCCTCCATCCTCTCGTCCTTTTTTCTATCTTCTTCTTTCCTCTCCCTCAGCATCTTTCTTACTTTTTCCTCCACAATCCTTTCGACCACCTCCACTATTGCTCTCCCCTCGCGTTCCATCCTGGATAATCTCTTTCGCCTCCTTGCTCCCTCACCTCCACGCCTCCTCGCTTAATCACTCTCTCCCTCCTCTGCCTCCCTTAACTCTCGCTTTTATGCACTTTACCTCACGCACACTCTAACACCTGTCACCTCTGTTGCTCCGGAAACGGAAGTTATCTGTAAAGACGAACGATTAACTACTCTCCTCTCCCTTAACTCTACTTCCTCTCACGCTCCCCTCTCTCCCTCTGCTCTACCTGCTTACCTCTTCGCCTCTACCTTTACCTTTTGACCTTCCGGAACAATTCTTTCGACTATCGCCGCTAGCTTTCCACTACCGTTCGCTTCCTCTCAAGACCCATCCTTCTCTACAGCTACCACGTGCCTTTGCTTCCTGTTCACCTCGCTCCATCGATTCCTTCCTTCGACCTCTCGATCTCGCCGCTTGTCTACCGATACACGTTGCGAATTTGCGCATCCGCCTTTCTCCTTTCTGCCGCTCTCGCCTCTTGTGCCATCTCCTCGCCTCCATCGCCCAGTGCTGCCAACCTGTCCCTTTGCCTTTTGGGAGACTTCTCCGTCGGCATCTTGTTCCTCTACCTTACCGACCCTCCTACCTTTGCTCTTATCCTCCTCATCCTCGCTCCTCCACGCCTCCACCTCATCCACCGCATTGCCTGTTCTTCTCCACTTCCTCCCCTGACCCTTCCCTCCTTTCCTTCTCGTCCTGCAACCTTCTCCCTTCCTTACCTCTGTTCACCGTCCACCATAACCTCTTTCTTCGGGCTACTTTTCTCCAACCTTTTTTCCTTTGTCCTGCTTCGCCTTTTCCCTCACCTCCATTTCCTCCACCTCCTTACTACCCTCCTCACGCCCTCCACTACTCCTCCTCCTTCCTTCTCCTTCCTATCACCCTTTTTCACACACTTAAAACTTCCCTTTCTTTCACCGACCTGTTCCCCCACCGAGGGCCACCCTCCATCTCCCATATAATATTTATATTATTTATATATATTTATCAATCATCACATTTATACAACAGAGAATTATGTAAAATTCGTGAGTACATCTCACAGTAGATCAATGCCAATTTGTTTATACAATTCGAAATGAGTAAGAGGAAATTCTATCGCTTTTCTGATCTCTTGTTTTTGCATCCATTCCACCCATATCACTGTACTGGATATTTGGCTTCTCACCTGTATTGCAAATATATCTTGATATTTATAATTTTATCTTATTTAAATTTAATCTAAACGTAATCTAAATATTCTCAAAAATGTTTACCTGTTTGTAACATTCAAATGCTGGGATTAGCTTCTGGCAGCTTCGATTAAAACATTGCTATGCTTATGAAGTGCTACACAAATTGCTGTGCAACGCTACTTAAATACCTGCAAAATATTAATATATAATAATAAATAGAGAACAATTTATAAAGAACTATAGTGCACGTAACGTGCATTATAGATTTTCAGTAAAATTTTCCTCAAGGAAGACGTTTTAGAACGTAGCTAAATTAACGTTTCCGAGTAAACGCAAATTCTTATTTAATGCAGAATTTAATTATACATCTTATAAGGATTTGCGTTTCAGAAAAGCGTGTTCAATATGTCCGGTCTCGTCCAAGACAAAGAATTTTGTTCGACTCTAGAAAATTCTAGAAAAAATTTTCCAGACAACTTACGTTTCTTTCTTCTATATCTATATTACAGAATTTGAATACTTTTTATATTTAAAATAAATAATCATATATATATATTTTTTTTTCAATTTAAGAAGAAATATGAACCAACAAACGCTAAAATTAGACCAACAATCATCAGCAGACGATTACGCATCGATTAGACCGTATTTTAATTAAAAATGAGATTTTTCCGGCTGACTTAACGCTAATTTGTCTTTTTTAATTTGAAAAAAAGTTACGAACCAGCAAACGTTGTAAATTAGGCCAACAATCACCAACAAACGACCAACAAACGATTAAAAAGAAAAAAATTAATAAAGCCGAAGTTGACCGGCTAAGTTCCCGGAGCTGATTTTTTCTCTCCCTACGATTTTTCATATTTTTCAGTTTGGGACCTTTCGATACCTTATACCTTATACGTCAGTGAGGTCATCACTGCATTTGCTCAATGCGCGTGCGCGAGAAATTCCCACGATCTCCCATCACTGCCGCTAGGCACTCTTGCTCGGTTGTCGAGTATTTACGTTCGGCGTATTTTTTATATTTTATATTTTATATTTTATATTTTATATTTTTTAATACTTTTTTATTACTTTTATTACTTTATTAACTTTTATTACAAAATAGCGTCTTATATCTATATGTTATACGATGTCGGCGACGACGGCGACCATGATTACATGATATCGGAGACCATGGTTACACGATGTCGGCGACCATGTTACACGACGTATACTACGTTTACGCGATCGTTACTTCTGTAGTAACTTACGATAATTCCTTCGCGTAAACAGGATTTTTCTTTGCGTAAATAGGATTTTGTAGTAACTTACGATAATTTACTCCGCGTAAACGAGTGAATTATCGTAAGTTACTACAGAAGTAACGCTCGCGTAAACGTAGTAGTAGGCGACCACGTTACACGACGTATGCGGCTACGATATACGATGTCGGCGACTCCGATATATGATGTATGCTTTTCATTTAGCGACTCAAGTCGACACAAGCGTCATTCTGTCTCTTTTCAACATCTAGTGAGCAACAAAGATAGAATGACGCTTGTGTCGACTTGTGTCGTCAATTGGAAAGCACCTGATGTCGCCTACATCTCGACATGAGTGAAAACGCCCAGCGAGAAATGACCCATCGAATTGACGTCGAAAACGTTGTCACGGCTTTTGACGGCCGGAGCAAAGGAACACTAGAAGAGTCGGGTCACAGATTAATAGACAGATAGCCAATGGCCCCTCTAAAGTCGAGACCACCATTTCCGTGCCTTGATTACCAACACACTTTGCCCCTTACCGACAGACTTTGCCCCTAGGATTGAGTCCGGACTAAATCACATTACAGACTTTGCCCCTGGTGCGAGTCCGAACTAAATATACCCGATTTTACCTACAGACTTTGCCCCTGGTGCGAATCCGGACTAAATATATCCTATTTTATCTACAGACTGAGACTTTGCCCCTGATGCGAGCGTGCGAGTCCGGACTAAATATATATCCAATTTTAGAGTTGGAAGATTCAGATCAGAACAAGAACCGAATTCGAACAAGATCCGGATATCCGCGGATTTTTGCTTAAATAAAATATTTTATCTTGGATCTATTTCTATCTCGGACATATCTTGATAAACGGATAATTGTCATCACTAGCGGTCCGAAAATATCGAGATTTTCTTTTCCACCGGTTCTCAAACCCGGTTTTTATATTATGGCGCATGGAATAAAAATTATCTATATTTTGTTAATATTATTATATGTTTTATAATTATATATTTTTATATATTAATAAATATTTTTTTCTGTATTTAAATATATAGACCACATATATTAGTGACATATAAAAATTACAGTTAAAAAATATTTATTTAAATTATTTATTGTCTTAGTTATTGATTCTCATTCTTAATATATATATATACGATCAAAATTGACATTTTGATTATCTTTATATACATATACATGTTATATACATATATGTTATATGTCAGCCATATAATAAAATTATAATTATTTATTAATTATGTTTTATTTATTATAATCATATAATATATACAGAAATGATAGCCAAATTTGGATAACGGATTCATGTTCAGCTAGCAAAAATACATCGGAAATGACTATTCACACTCGTGTTGCAAAGAAAGTCAAATTTTGTCGGACAGTATATATATTAAGTGGAAAAAGAAGATATTTTCAAACTGCTTTATCTCGAAAACAAAAAATTATATCCACACGAAATAAAACGCATTTTAAGGGCTTACATATGAGTAGACCGCAAGAAAAAAAGGTGAAATTCGGGAATTTTTATCTTGGAAACAGTAGGTAAACAAGGCCGGTTCTAACCCAGGAGCTCCGAGGGGGGGTGAGGGGCGAGGGGGGTCCCCGCCGGGGGGGGTGAAGGGGGGTGTCCGCGGGAGGGGGAGGGGGGTACCGCGTTTCCGGTCGCGCCGGGGGGGGGGAGAGGGGGGTGTCCGCGGGGAGGGGGAGGGGGGTACCGCGTTTTCGGTCGCGCCGCGGGGTGAGGGGGGTACCGCGTTTCCGGTCGCGCCGCGGGATGAGAGGGGTACCGCGTTTCCGGTCGCGCCGCGGGGTGAGGGGGGTACCGCGTTTCCGGTCGCGCCGCAGGGTGAGGGGGCCGCCTTCTCGAGCGCCGCGGGGGAGGGGTCCGCGGGGTGAGAGGGCCGCGTGCAACGGCCGCGTCGGTCCGCGTGACGTCACACGGCGCGCTCCCGGCCCCCGTTCGCGCGCGTCTTTTCGCTTTATTTACCTCTACTTACCTATTTTCTTCGACGTCCAGCTTCTCTGCCACATCACACCAGCTTCTCTGCCACATCACACTATCAATCATGAACAGTGCAAAATGGGCAGAGATTGCATGGCATAATAGTATATAATGGACGTTCGCATGAAGAACACATTATATTGTCAAAGAGTATACAAGGCCTGGTGTTGTGTCTACGAACAGCGTACAAAAACGAGAATATTCCGCTAATTTCCACCATACATGCTGCACAAAACTTCGCATGTCCCGAAGTATAGTAAATGTACATACAACACATTTTTTTAAGAGGATTCAATGTATTTACCTCTGCTTGATCCAAAACTCTAAAAAGTTCATCTTGAACATCATCAGAATGCTCTGATATGTCGCTGTCATAACACGAATCGTTAGCACTAAGTGCATCATCATCAACTTCTTCCTGTTCATTCACAACAACAACTTCTTCATTCACTTCCAGTTCTGCATTCACTTCCATTTCTTCTTCTTGTTCATTAACTTCAACGTCCATACCCTCTTGTTCAAATAGTTCCTCGAAATCCATTGTTACAAACACACACACACACACACACACACACACACACACACACACACACACACTTTGCTTACTTGCACTCACTTAACCCTTCGAAAGCGTCCCAAAACGCCTTATACGCGTCAAAATCAATTAGACGTAAATTTCTCCACCGTCCTCTATTCCTTTCCAGTATATTTGATAATTGAGAAAAATCCACCGTATTCTTCAGCGTTCTCTATTCTTTTCCAAAATATGTAGTTACCGAGAAAACTCCGGTTCGATCCGAGATCGGCGATCCCGATCTCGCGACGGATCAAATACCTCGGTACATCGACTCTCCACAAATCCAATATGTTACATTTTCTCACCCGCAGTTCACTGATTTTAACAATCTTGAATTGAGAATTGAGCACCGGTTTGCACAAGTTTATATATTCGTCGCGCATATCACGTCATGTGTTGTACTCACGACTTCCAGTTTTCGACTACTGAGCGTACCCTCAAATTCATCCTTCTATGTTTCACTATTGTCACATCGTTTGTTTATCATATCTAATTTCACCATGATCTCAGCATCCGTACGGATGCGCCTTGCGAAAAACCTATGATGTGCAGTTTTGCACGTGTGCAATGAAGTTACCACGAGACACGTATGTTCATGTCTTTAAAACATCTCTTAAACAACTATCAAACTAGTAAAAACATCCTTAAAAACAGCTATCAAACAAGTAAAACATCTTTAAAAACAAATATCGAACATCTTTTAAACATCTTTAAAAACATCATTAAAAACAACTAAAACATCTTTAAAACAAGTAAAACATTTTTAAAAACAACTAAAACATCTTTAAAAACAACTAAAACATCTATATTATACTACAAACTATGTGGGAAAAGGAAATACAACCGTTTAATGATCGCGAGTGCGGCACGTGCGTTCTTATCGAGAGTTACCGCTCTGTAATTCTAAACCGCTGACGGTGAACAAGGGAACGGTAGACAGAAGGAAAGACAATTTTAGATACAGTGATATGCATTTTAATATACATTTATTTCTCATGTAGCACATTATACACAATAGTATCCAAAGTGTAGGTCAACAGTTCACAATCTATTAGCGAATTTTTATCGTAAAAATCACGCAAGATTCTAACTGCATTACAATTACTCCTTCTTCTTCTTCTCCTCCTCCTCCTCCTCCTCCTCCTCCTCCTCCTTCTCCTTCTCCTCCTCCTCCTCCTCCTCCTCCTCCTCCGAGGACATAGGTCCCGCGTTGTTTCCAACATCCAAAAATTTATACGCTGTATATATAGATGTCATGGCAAATCTCCTTCCCAAAATACGAGGCGTGTAGCGAGGCTCAGAATAATGAGAAGATGTACTGTCAAAAAGAAATATGTATGGTAAAGTATATGAAAAAAAAAAAAAAAAAAAAAAATGTAATTGAAAACTTACTGTTTCTCGCACGTTTCATCCTGAATCGGAACGTAGTAGTTCGCACCGTGAGTGTTCATCGTAACCGGGGGCTGTTTGCGACGTACTCGAACCGTATCAAACTCTTGACCGCGCTCTAGAATCCTCGTAGACCATTTATACGTACACAAAAATGCGAATCTTGCAAATAGCACCAATGTACGGCTGCTGCAGAGTGACAACCACCACAATCTAAATATATGTGAAATGTGATATCTTTGTCAAGAACATTCGTGATGAGATCACCTCATCGGGCAATAGCATCAAATATGATTTTTTTCAAGGACACATCGCGACGTGTCTCGCGATGATTTTATCGCACACATGCAAAACTGCAAATTTTGCATTTTTCTGGTCGATGTACGGTTGCCGCATTGATACAGATCAAATCACCGAAAGTCAAAGGCGCGATATCGTTTTCAAGAACATACGTGTCTCGCGATGATTTCATCGAACACGTGCAAAACTGCAAATCTTGCATTTTTTTTGTTCGATGTACGGCTGCTGCAGTTATACAGATCAATTCATCATAAGTCAATGGCGCGATATCGTTTTCAAGAACATGTCGAGACGTGTCTCGCGATGATTTCATCGACACACGTGCAAAACTGCAAATCTTGCATTTTTCTGTTCGATGTACGGCTGCTGCAGTTATACAGATCAATTCATCATAAGTCAATGGCGCGATATCGTTTTCAAGAACATGTCGCGACGTGTCTCGCGATGATTTCATCGACACACATGCAAAACTGCAAATTTTACAATTTCGTACAAGTCAATGGCGCGATATCGTTTTCAAGAACATACATGTCTCGCGATGATTTCATCGCACACATGCAAAACTGCAAATTTTGCAAATAGTACCAATATGTGGATACTGATGCAGGTATACAATCAACTACTATCGAACCGCTATCAAACATCTTTAAAACAACTAAAACATCTTTAAAAACAGCTATCAAACAACTATCAAACGACTAAAACATCTTTAAAACAACTATCAAACAAGTAAAACATCTTTAAAAACAACTATCAAGCAACTAAAACATCATTAAAACATTTTTTAAACATCATTAAAAGCATAATTAAAAAACAACTAAAACATCTTTAAAAACAACTAAAACATATTTAAAAACAACTAAAACATCTATATTATACTACAAACTATGTGGGAAAAGGAAATAAAACATTTATATTTTAAACATTATTTCTATAATTTTTAGGGAGTAACATACCTGTTATATTAGCGATTTAAATAACATAGAAGAAAATGATAAATTTATCTGACAGCTCCGACGTACGTTGTAAGCATAAAGTTCGAGTTTCGCATTAATTATTCGAAGTCATACAGTAATGTGGGGATGTTGCGGGAACAGGGACAGAAAGCCAGTCAAACATAGTATAAATTGTGACCAAAGGTTCTTTAGAATAGTTTATTGTTAAGTTTATTATAGTAGTTTATTAGCAGTACAGAACTATCTGCCGATTGCACACACAATAATCCCAACATAAGACATAAGCGTTTATACGTAATTCTTCCGCTCTTTGCGCACGCCGCAAATGCATCGACGAAACACACACGGGTATGACAAGCATAGTATACTCAACAACATACAGAACATCAATAATACAATATGCAATAGTCATCTCCTACAATATATATATATATATATATATATATATATATATATATATATATATATATAAACTCATCCATATTCTCTTACTCACTCATTCATTTTCCCTCTCAACTAGCATTATACTACTACAATAAATCACACACAATACAGAGCTGTTCACTCTCATAATCACAAACCAATCTCATTCATGAAGCTTTATCTCATAGTTTTCATCCCATCTATTAAATCTCACAAACTCTCTTTCATTGTTTAAATACGCTTCAATACACTCGCGGCACTCGTCTGCAGGCCTTACACGCATGATTATTTTTCCGCACTCACTACACATTGTTTTAACATGGATTGGGATTCCATGCAACCGCGATGAAATGCCGTGCCATCGCACTTCTCTCCCAAATCCACGCGGTCGAGGGTAAAACGCATAGCACTCCTGACATAAGCGTATACGTGGAGATCTCCGTCCCACGTAGCAGGTCTCGAGCCCGATGATGCAGAAACTATGTATAAGATTATCATATGTCTTGGGATACTTCCGAGGCAGAACCCCGTCCAACAACATAATATTTATGGATTGTATCGGCGGTTTCATTTCTATAAATAGAAGAATTTTATGTAATTAAATTTTAACACTGTTTTTAAATCTCTAAAATAAAATATTTTTTTCTCTCTTACCGTATTTTTTCAAGAGAACTTAAACTCGAACAACACAAGTCCTTGTTACACTCAAAAACCACGTTTGCGTGCGAGATGTAGCCGAAGAATGGCCCACTCGCTAAGATACAGATCCATCATCTTCACGACAAGAGATGTATAAGCATTTTTTTATATTTATGCAATGACTTAATTGAACACGTGCAAAAGTGCAAATCTTGCATAGCGCCGATGTATGGCTGCTGCGAGCATGCTATTTCAATTGCGGATCCGCACCCACCACGACCACCCCTCTATCTCTATCTCAATAATCATAATAATATGGACCTATAAGGCGGCCACTGCAAATTTTGCAATTTCGCATGAGTCAATACGCGCTGGCCAACAACAAGTACATGCAGTCGTACGATCCATCGAAACCATCGTCGTACCTGATGTATTTCGACGTAAACAACTTGTACGGCTGGGCAATGAGTCAACCATTGCCATACACACATTTTCAATGGGTCGACGACGTAACCGATTTTAACGTTATGGATGTCGCGTTGGATTCCTCGATAGGATACATTCTTGAAGTCAACTTGGAGTATTCGCAACATCTTCACGACGCGCACACTGACCTACCGTTCTGTCCGACGCGCGATAAACCACCCGGTAAGCGGCAGGACAAGCTCCTCGCAACATTATACGATAAGAAACGTTATGTCATACATTATCGCAACCTGCAGCAGTGTACTCGTCACGGTCTCCGTATAGCAAAGATTCACCGCGTATTGAAATTCGCGCAATCTCCATGGCTTCGCGATTACATAGAACTCAACACGCAATTTAGAACATTGGCCAAGAATGATTTCGAGAAAAATTTATACAAATTGATGAAAAACGCTGTGTTTGACAAAACCATGGAGAATGTGCGCAATCACGTTGACGTGCGACTCGTGACTCATTGGGAGGGTAGATACGGCGCGGAGGCAATGATTGCGAAACCAAATTTTCACAGTCGAAGCGTCTTTTCGGAGAATCTAGCAGCAATAGAAATGCGAAAACTCGAGGTGAAATTCGACAAACCAATCTACGTGGGTATGTGCATCCTCGATATATCCAAGACATGTTTGTATGAATTTCATCACGAGTACATGTTACCGTTGTATCGCGACAAGTGTAAAGTCACATACACCGATACGGACAGTCTCATTTATCACATCGAATGCGACGACGTATACAATACCATGAAGCGCCACATTAATAGATTTGACACTAGCGATTACACGATCGATAATGCGTACGGTATCCCACTCGCCAATAAAAAAGTTCCGGGTTTGATGAAGGACGAAAATAACGGTGCGATAATGACCGAATTCGTCGGGCTTAGAGCAAAGGTGTACGCCTTGCGAGTCGACGGTAAGAAAGATACGAAAAAGGCTAAAGGTGTTAAGAGTAACGTCGTAACCAGGTCGATAACGTTCGACGATTACACGCGGTGTCTGCGCGACGAAATTAAAATGACGCGACAGCAGGCTTGCATTAGGTCCAAACAACACGAGGTGTACACCGTGTCCGAAACGAAAATCGCTCTAAGTCCGTACGACGATAAACGATACATTATACCCGGTTCTACCGAGACGCTGTCATGGGGGCATTATAAAATACAATTGTAAATATACATATATATATATATATATATATATATATATATATATATTATTTATTTATTTATATATCATATATATTATTATATATTTTTTCTAAATTTCATGGAACAGACATATACTATTAATAATAAAATAGTTACATATTTCGTTACAAAAACAGTTTGTTTCAATCGAAATACGTTTCTTAACAATGTATTTACGTACATATTAATATCACCTGCAACAATCTATAAGTTCAGTCTCTAGGATTATCACAATTATGCAGAAGAACAAATATAGATAACCTGACTTAAAACTCAGAATTGCAATAAAAGACGCAGACATTTTTCTTATAAACTAAATTATCTACTTCTTCTTCTTCTACATAGAAAACAAAAATGAAAAGGAGAATAAAATCTAAGAATATTCGATTAAAAACTAAAAAAATGACAATTTAGATACATATACAATTATACATACATACATACATATATATAATATATTAGAGATGGGCGATACAGTATCGATATTTAAAATATTGATACGATTAACGATTTATGAAAACAAGGATATATAGAGTGTATTAAAAAGGATAAGGTCAATATACTAGAAGATAAAAGAAAAGCTTGAATAGAATACATAATGTATGTATATAAACTTCTTGTATTCGATATGGTTTAGTAAATACAGTGCGGACTCTGTTCCCCGAAAAGATAGTCCCAGCACCCACCAGCGTAGCCGGTGCGGACTCTATCTTTAAAAGGGAACAGTCCCAGCACCCACTGATTCGTTTTAAAAAACATTACCAGTGCGGACTCTGTTCCCCGAAAAGATAGTCCCAGCACCCACCAGCGTAGCCGGTGCGGACTCTATCTTTAAAAGGGAACAGTCCCAGCACCCACTGGTTCGTTTTAGAAAACATCACCAGTGCGGACTCTGTTCCCCGAAAAGACCCAGGTAGCAAACACAAGTCATTTTGACGTCAAATTTTGGTCAGTTACTGACCATTCCTGACGTCACTAACTGACGGCATAATGACGTTAAAATGACGGTCTAATGTCACAGACAATTGACGTCATTTTCTGACGTCTTATTGACGGCAAAAATAGGTCCATTGTACGACATACCGGTTTCTAGAAATGTTTTTTTATGAAATTATAATGTTAAAATGTCTACTTAATAAACGTTTATTTAAAAATGTTCTTTTTCTTTATCTAAAAAAAAAAAAAAAAAAAAAAAAAAAAGCTTCTTTAAAGTGGTTTCGTTACATGCTCTCAAGGCGGTCACCCATCCTAGTACAGTACCGTGCCCGTGTTGCTTGACTTCGATGATCCAGTGGACAGTGACGATCTTCTCACCCTGATGCTTCCTTATTAACTGTACTTGTCTATAACAGGTACATCTTTAACGTGTTCAAAAATCTTGTAATGATAATCTTCTTGATAGTTATAACACTGCATGAAATAGTTATTATAAAACTATAATCACACGCAACTACATCCACTTATACCATAAATTCGCCACTTCAATCATAAAGTTGCGAAACAAACATATTATAGTTAATTTTGTGGTTTTTATTTTATTATTTCTTTATTATACAATATTAAGAAGTAAAAATAGTTATATTACAAAAAGACCTTATTTGGACGACTTTAAGACGTCTTTAAAATGACGTCTTTAGATGGTCTAAGAAATGACGTCTTATAAACGTCCATTATTAGTCGCCGATGTCATAGACCAAAAATGACTAAAAATAGACGTTATGGCATAACGTCAGTATAATGTCATTTTTAAAGACATAGTCGCTTTTTGGTCATTTGACGTCATTTGTACAAACATGACTAGTATTTGACGTCAAAATGACATGTGCTTGCTACCTGGGGATAGTCCCAGCACCCACCAGCGTAGCCAGTGCGGACTCTATCTTCAAAAGAAAACAGTCCCAGCACCCACCGGTGATTTACTGAACCATAGCAACAAGAAAAATTTATATACATACATTTTATGTTTTCTGCTCAAGCTCTTCTTTTATCTTCTAGTTCATTGGCCTTATCCTTTTTGATACACTATATATCCTTGTTTTCATAATCATTAATCGTAT
Source organism: Temnothorax rugatulus (assembly GCA_035220575.1). NCBI lineage: Eukaryota > Metazoa > Arthropoda > Insecta > Hymenoptera > Formicidae > Temnothorax > Temnothorax rugatulus. Next base: position 120,784 of record JASTWL010000278.1, on the reverse strand, counting down.
CGATATCTAAAATATCGATCTAAAGTATCGCCCATCTCTAGTATACATATCTGATGTACAATGTATTTACGTACATATAATATCACCTGCAAGACTCTATAAGTTTCTCACAACTATGCAGAAGAACAAATGTAGATAACCTGACTTAAAACTCAGAATTGCAATAAAAGACGCAGACATTTTTCTTATAGACTAAGTTATCTACTTAATTCTTCTTCTTATACATAGAAAACAAAAATAAAAAGGAGAATAAAATCTAAGAATATTCAAATAAAAACTGAAAATGACAATTTAGATACATATACAATTATACATACATACTTACATATATATATATATATATATGTGTGTGTGTGTGTGTGTGTGTGTGTGTGTGTGTGTGTGTGTGTGTGTGTGTGTGTGTGTGTGTGTGTGTGTGTGTGTGTACATATGTACAATGTATTTACGTACATATAATAATATCATCTGCAACAATCTATAAGTTTATCACACTATGTAGAAGAACAAATATAGATAACCTGATCTAAAACTCAGAATTGTGCAATAAAAGGCGCAGTCATACGTATCTTTTTTATAGACTAAGTTGTACACTTTTTTCTTCGTAGAAAACATGAAAAAAATTAAATCTGACAATATTATCGAATAAAAAATGAAAATGACAATTTAGATACATGTACAATTATACATACATACATACATATATATAATATATAATATATATGTATGTGTGTATACATATCTGATGTACAATGTATTTACGTACATATAATAATATCATCTGCAACAATCTATAAGTTTATCACAACTATGTAGAAGAACAAATATAGATAACCTGATCTGAAACTCAGAATTGTGCAATAAAAGGCGCAGTCATACGTATCTTTTTTATAGACTATAAGTTGTACACTTTTTTTTCTACGTAGAAAACATGAAAAAAATAAAATCTGACAATATTATCGAATAAAAACTGAAAATGACAATTAAGACAGAAAAATTGAAAACCAAATAATAATAATAAGGCGCAGACCGTGCTAAGCGTGTACAAGCGTGCGTGCATAAGTAAAGCGATATCTTGGACGAACCGCGAGTACCGTTCACGGAACATCGCGCTACTCCCGACGGTGGGTCTCGCATCCGTTTGACGCACTTGAACATAATCAGCGAACATCTGCTTTCCGAATCTGGTCTACCTGTTTATCCCATTTATCTCTAACGCGCGACGACGCAGTCGCGTGAAAAGGGTTGACGATCGACAACAATAGCCGATTCGCGAGCGTTCTGACAAATGTGTGTCAATTACAGTGATGTCACGCAATATTTACGCTAAGCGATTGTTACCTCGTCCGGTGGTTCCCATGGGAAGGTGCGTAACGAGCGCGATTACGAAGTCTAACAATTGCACAGCGGAGGGATGGATGCGTCACAGAAAACCCGAAAACTATCAGCGACTCGACCGCTGCGAGATACGGCCCCACCGCGACGGTCGTCGATCCTACATTTTCCATGAATCGCAAAGAATTATATTTAAGCTACAGGTCCAAGAGAGTAAGAGACTTTAAGAGAAGAAACAACGTTTCTTTTTCCAAAATCGACAAGTGTTCACAGTGGGACCGCATCCCCTTCTTGACACGTCGAAGATACCTGACTTTATACAAATGTATGACGAAGGGAGGGGTGCAAAGGTGGTCAAAGTGGACAACAAGAGGTACGAGAGGATCGATAAGCCGGGAGTCTCGGGAGCAGATACGAAGGATTCGTCGGGTGGGAAATGATAATTCCGTGTCACGCACGGATCCCATACCCGTAAACCGCCTCTCGTAGAGGTCCCTGGTGTCCTCGAAGCCGCGCCTGTCGTAGTAGCTATCGTAATCCCTTTTGCTTCTTAGAAGAAGTTATTTATCTTCTTCATTAGTTTGTCTCTGTTCGATGTGTTTTTCTTTCTCTCCTCTTTGCTTTCTTTGTTTCGCGAAACGTAGCCATTCCGCCACTATATTATCAAATTCAGCCTCTGTCAAAGTTGCGTGTTGTAAAGTTATTTCTCCTGAAAAAATATAATATGGAGTTAGCAAAACATTGTAAAAAGATTTCGGTTAACAGATGCGTGTTTAATATCATAATATGTACAACATACTTCTCATAATTTTAATAAAATACAAGTCGGAGACTTTGAAATTTTTGCGAATGCCTTTCCAGGAGCAGTTCATCGCACACTCGTTTGTGAAGATTTTGGGGAGAATGCGATGAACATTGTCTCTAGGATTATTCCCTCCTATCCTTAACAGGAAATCTCTCTAAAAAAATAAACAATTATAAAACTTTCCTCTAGTATGATAACAATACACTAAAGAAATAGATCCGAACTATTTATAGTACCGGTATTAGAGTAATATAGAAAAATAGAAAATATAGAAAAATTCACAATTAATACATATTAAGGCCGTTAAGATATACAATCAATAGATAAAAGAAAGAGCTTGGATCTTAGATAGTTTAATAATATTTCTATATTATACGCGTAGAAAAATTTATATACGAGTCATATAGAAAAATTTTGCACATGTGGTACCATAAAATACTTATGTGCAATACCAAGATAAGATTATTAAAATAATTTCAGGATTTAGTACCTGCAACAAAAATCTATTATACAATTAACTTATGTAAAAACTTACAAATTGTGTAACTGCTTCATCAGTATCGCGCAAAAGTGAATCAAAGTCTCGTATGGCTTCAACCGTTTGCAATGGTAAAATTTCTGCGATAAGACTATCGTTACGCTTTGTTGAAACAGGGGCGCGACTCCTCAAAACTTCTTCTACATTAGTTATCCGTTGTTTCACGTCTTGTAACATTAAATTAGACGTTGCTTGCTTGCGTATTAATTCTTTCAGGTATTCTACAATGCAACGAATAATATGTTATATATACTATACTTAAGTAATAATGTATCGTATAGATAGATAAGGTGTAAATAATGTACAATATTTGTAATTTACATCACATACGCGCATACGTACACTCATGTATGTATGCATGTATATACAAATGACTGTTACATAAAGTAGTAGCAGAAAATAAATTAGGGGAGACCGCGGGGCTATGTGTTCACATTTTACGCTTTTTTCGAATTCACTAAAAAACTAATAAAGATATTTGGCTAAAATTTTAATGGTATAACCTTTCAACCTTGCTATAAAAAAAAACATAATTAAGTCAAGTGTATGGGGCTATCTGTCCACATGCGTAATCTTCTGTTATGTCCTGTGCTTTTAAAATTTTATAAGTCACAAGATTTCGTCAATTATCAATTGATGTCACCGATGAAGCGATCAACTTCACAAAATACCTATTGTATAATGCATAACAGCGCATCTTTCATGGTTTTCATTTCAGAGAACAAGTCAAAGTGGCGGAATATATTCGGAGGCATATCTGGTGAATATAACTGTGTCACATGACAATGCACATTGTCATCGGCAGTAACAAAAAGAGCTTTTGCACAGGTGACAATAAGAAGTATTAGAACATTTTTCCTATTGATGAAACAAATCTTTGCGACTTTAACTTGTCCCCCAAAATTGAAGAACTCATCTCAAGTGCACGGATTTGCAATATGCTTGAAGCAATAGAGCGCTCGCTCGTTGATATCGATAGGAAACGAAAGTGCAGGGAATTAGAGCCAAAGCACATAACATGGCGTAGCGATATACGACAGTCGTAGTCCTCGACCTGACAAATCAGAATACGTCAAAGCTTGTGCGTTACTTACGTCCACGACTACGACTGTCATATGTGCTTTGGCCCTTACATTGAAAGAATGTATTGATAAATATTAGTTAAATAAAGTATTACACTTTTTATGTGCATGCTGCTACTACTTTATTAATAAAAACCATTGCACGTAACAAAATTTTAGTCATAACCGTAAGGCCGTAAGAAAATTTACCAATCACTGTACCTTATTTTTTGATTATAAGAAGAATACTCGACTATGATTGGTCAACTTTCTTATGGCCTTACAATTATCACTAAAATTTTGTTACATGCAATGGCCTTAACCATTGTATGTACATATTTATATACATACTTATTATGTTCGAGTCCTCTTGCACCTCTTGCACCTCTTGCACCTCTTGCACCTCTTCAAACGATGGAATAGAGTAGCCTATAACAATATTTACACATGTTAATATTATATTACTATAACTAATTTTTGTTTATTTCAACAATGTGTACCTTGCACTAGAACGGGCACATCAGAAATATTATATACTTGTGTTTTCTTGGGTTCAGTATAGGTTATACCTTTTTCTATGGAAATGTAGTATAATAGTATTACAATAGTAACATATATCACATGTCGTATAAGTGATAGTAATATTGCTTACCATAAGAAGTTTGTAAACGTGGACAGTTTATTGCATCATTTGCATTTTTCGCGCTTACGTTTTCTTTATTATTGGATGTATCATACAATATTAAGTTGTCCGGACACGGTGGAAGGGAAGAAGCAATTTTATTAGTAGTTTTTCCTGAACAAAATATTTTTATCAACATTTTGCCTATAGCACTTAAAAAACCAAATATGTAATTTTACTTTTATCTGTATTTTGCAAAAACTCCCGTATAAAAACGAAAAAACTGTTAATCTTTAAGAATTATTAATGTTTAATATCTTAAAAGAGTTCTATAGCTATTAATAAATACATATCAAACATTTTAACTATATATACATATATATATCCCAGTAAAAACATTATTTTGCAATGATATGAACGAGAATGATAATGCCCCATACCATGATAGTATATCTGTCAAGTGCTTGATAATGTGTTAGGAAACTCCGGATCCCAAAAACCTTTAAAAATAGTATAATTATTATATACAGGGTGATTCTGGACCTCTGCAACAAACTTTGAGGAACGATAGGTCTCGCAGAAAGGATAATTTTTTGTCAAGCAACCTCTGACGCGTCGTTTAGGAGCTACGCGACCGCACAGACAGGTCTTTGGTGGCATGTATTACAATTACATGAATTCTATTTGTCTATTTTTTTCTGACATCATTTTGACTAGCTGTTTTCACTGGGATGTATGTATATCAGTAAAGTGAAGGATACAAAGACACTTATTGTTTGTTAAATTCTATTTCAAGTAAAATAACAAAATAAAGATAATAACGTATAATTATAATATACAGGGTGTCTGACTGCTTCTGCACGTCCGTTCGTATGCAGATAGATAAAGTCAAACTGTACACAAAAGTCTTCTATTATTTTGCAGATAACCACATATTTTGATTTACGAAATAAAAAAGATTGATAATGATGAATGATCATATGCGATCACGTTATTTACAAAATAGTGGAGAACTTTTGTGTTTATCTTTCATCTATCTGTACACGAGCGAGTTTATGGGACCAGTCAGATATCCTGTATGTAAAATATAATAAAACAATGTTGTAATACATACTCTTAATCTTAGATGGTCGAGATGTATTACATTCATCTTCTTCGGAACTGTATTTATTGTTTAATATATGTTGCCTTTTGCCACGTCCCAATGTGTCTTCATCGCCGGTCGTTTCGTAACTGGAATCTACTGCACTTTTTCTTGCAGATTCCAGAGATGCTACAATGAAGAAAAACAATTTGTTATCTACATTTCCAGTGTGTGTATATGTATTTGCTGGGTAGTCGTCGCTTCTGTCCTCGTTTGATGACGTCAGAAGCGAGAAATGAGTGGAATTGACACGCAAGAATTCTCAACGTGTCAATTCCACTCATTTCTCGCTTCTGACGTCATCAAACAAGGATAGAAGCGACGACTACCTAGGAGCCTTAATTGTAAGTTATATATGGTCTAATAGTAATATACGTAACAAAGCAAGATATGAATGCATGAATACTTACTGCAGCTTTTTTTTATGAGGACAACCTCGTGTAGAGTCCAAGTTTCGAAATTTGGACTTGTGCAATTGGCTATTAAGCTTGCAGCATTTGCTGTCCGTGGCGGCCATACACACATCTGCTTTTTGCCATCATGCATAAGCCACGATGATGGTATTTCCGAATATGAATTATCCACAAGAAATTTCACAACGGAGTATTTCTTATTTCCTTCAATTTGGCCACGTTCCAGTGCCATTATCTTTTCATACATATAATCCCTAAAAAAATTATTAAATTAGTATGTGTAATTTTTCTCGCATATATATATTAAAATATATACATCTATAATGACATCAATTGTTATATTGGCAAAAGCATTGGTTTGACATGAAAAAGTAATATTGGTTTTATGTAAAAATTTGTGTATAATTAAGGGGATCCTAAACCCGCCTGTAATTTCTATGTTACCGATTTTCTTTTGAGCAACATATCATTTTATTGAGCAACATAGTCCTTACAGAATAAAAAATCTTTTTCAGAAGTTAAAGTATATGCACTAATAATGTCAATGCTGGTCGATTTAATGCCGACAACAAAATAATTTCAGAAATGCAGATTTTCTCACGTTAAGTCATGATAACACATTAGGATCCCCTTAACGTAATAAGTTTTCTTTTTTACATTAATAAAGAAAAAAGTAGGAAAGGATTTTTTGTTAAAAGATAATTCTTTTTATATGTTAGCAGTTATCAAAATTATAATTTTAAGATTTTACTAATAATTGCATGAGATTTAGATACATAAAGCATTGCGAAATAACAATGTTAAATACTAATACGGCATATTTGTAAATGATTTGACTCACCTTACAAATGTCGTGCAATTTCATATGGATAACATTTGCACATTTCCAAGTAAGCAAGTTAGCAAGTATTTATTTTCTCAAGAAGAAACGCGTTGTAATGATTTATATTATTTACAATCTATTTTTAACATTATTATCAGCAACATACATAAAATATATTTACAAACAGGTACAGCATCTAATTGTTGGTATGAAGAAGCGGTATTGTAACATAAGAATCAGCCTGATTCATATTTCTCAGTATTAAACATTTCTGTTTTATTTCAGTGAGTGGAACTGTTATAATTTCTGAAGCAGTTGTACTTAATATTACAAATATACCCAGTTTTTCTGAAGCACATGGCACAGTGAAAAGAGATGTTGGATTTAAAAAACGTTTTGCACGAATAAATAAGATTGAGTTGTCCTCGAATATATCCAAAACTAAAACTACATTATTATTAGACAGTAAAGCACAATTGTCGCGCTTTTTTGTGGAAATTTTGAAAGTTTCAAATTGAACGTGACAAATTTCGTTCTTATTAGAGTACACAGCATTTGGATATTGCACCATGCAACACGGTTGGATTGGCATTTGTAATTCTTCGCCAACACGATTCACTAATTCCTCCAGAGGTTTACCGCTGTTATGCAATTTCTTCTTTATCTTTTGCATGTGATTTTCAAACTTAAAGCAACTGAAATTATCTAATGAACCAAAATTTCTTACATCGTTTGCGAGATGAACAAGATTGTGAACATTATGAGATATATATTCATCACCATAAATACTACCAAAGTTGGAAACAAACCACAATAACAGTGAATCTGCATAAGCGTTAAATTTTAAACACAATTGCGGATCAATTAATATTCTTATAGCAACACTAAGACAAATGAAGTGAGTATAGGCAGTCGAAGATAATATTGGTTTCATTACGACAATTCCAGTGTACAATAAAAATTGCCGAAATTCTGTGGCCTTCCACCTGTCTACGTCACGCAAATGTCTAGGTTTTCTTGCAAATTCCGATGGTATACATGCCTTGATTGCGAGTAAATAATCCGAAACTGCGTTTATATTATCACTTGACAGTCTTACATTTTTATTACCTTTAAGCCATAACTGTAATATTCTTTTTACAACACCTAAACAAATAAGGTGCATGTAGTCCAAAGGAATTTGCGACACCATTCCAATCAGAAGTTTTTCTAATATGGAGTCACCTGTGTGATGCTCCTACCTGAAGTCGATTTTTAAATGACTCGTTTGTTCGTAATATGTTATGAATTTCTGGAAAGACTACCCTATTACGTATAAAATCACCTTCTTGTATGCATTTAGGGCATGAAAAATATCCTGTGTGCCCCTTTGTATACGTTATAAATGATTTAGCTGGTGCATCGCATAATATTGCATTAATGGCAACAGTATATTTTACATTACACACAGTTATCCCATTTTGGAAAAGAAGGATGAATTCATTTACAAAATCATTCATAAATTCATTAGCATCAATAGGTTTAGACATACCATGGTATACCCCAATTATAAATGGCAATGTATAAACATCTATTCCTTCTATGGATGCCATAATGGGCCAGAATTGACTACCAGAACTTTTTGAAATGGGCAAGCCATCAATATTTATATTCAATCTTATATCGTTTCTTTTTATAAAAGTAGAATAAATTTTTATGGACCGTTCTAGAGACGAGGAAAGACTAAAGTGAACATAACGACCATTGCCTACAGGTTTTATATGTACAGATGCATTTCTTGGTGTATGTAGCAAAACTCTTACATCACTAGGTAACTCGACGTGACCATGCTGTTTCAAAATGTTTAGCAACTCATTGGCAGTATTATGCGGAACATTACGTTCTATTATTAACGTTTGTAAATCTTTCCATAAACTCTTTTCATTACTACAAGACAATATGTCCGTCAATGGTAACATATTATCTTGAGACGCTACGTTATACTGTTCGCTGATTTCCGTTTCTAACTGCATCGGTAATTCGTCATAACAATTTGTCATAACACCTTCAGATAATGTAGGACTTGAACAAGAAATATTGTCGACATTTGTAGGAGTCAATACCGTTTCTGCAACCGCATTAGATGCAATGTTTGGTTTACGAAAATGTAATGAATTTAAATGTCTGCAACTATGAATTTCGCGTTTAATCAATTGATTCACTCGCCTTTTTGATAAATATCGCATTTTCTTAGGCATGATGGCGGAGTATATCTAAAAGTAATAAAAAAAATACACAAATATATGTTAGCCTAAAAATGAGTAAATTCAATTTTCTCAGGTCCCTCCACTACCATCATTTATTATAATACCCGATAAATCTAAATACCCGATAAATCTAATTTATTTAAATCGCTAAAACGCAATGTTCCTGGTGGAATAGATAAATATATCGTATTATTTTGTGACTAATCGAAATGTAGGCAAACGCGTACAATCATCTCAGAAATTAAAGTACTTTAAGTACATAATGATCAATTTAAATTTCATGTCAAACTTTAAAGGCTTTATCCAATATATATGTTAATGTATTTTTTAATTTTTTTATTATCGCTAAGTATTTCGAAAATAAAATAAAACTGTAGAAAAAGTGACAGCGGTATTTCGTTATATAAATGTAGAACTTTGATAATATCAGGTAATACTTAGGTATATACACATAAACATTAATGGAAAAAAACGGAAAAAAACGCGACAAATGTTTATGTCAAAAAAAATATTACAGAAAAAATATATGTATGTGTAAAATTTTTTCTTTATACAACAACCGTGCGGCAGGGGTGTCAGATTTAAGCCGAGAGTCACTCGAGAGTCGGCTGGTAGGGGACACGCACACAAGAGAAAGCAGGTATTTGTGCTCGCAGCTATGTGCTTTCTCTTGCGTGCGTGTTCCCCACCAGCCGACTCTCGAGTGAATCCCGGCTTAAATCTGACACCCCTGCCGTGCAGGGTCCTTTTGTTACTGGAAATAAAGGATTACCTTTGCAGATGAATAAAGCGTTGGCTCAAAGACGCTGCACAACACAAGATCCGACGAAGAGTAATAATTACATTTGCAGTAAGCCTTACAATGTACTTCAACGTCTTCACGTAATTGCAAGATGTAGAAAAATATGACTGAAAAAATATACATAAGTATTACTTTTTTTATAAAGTAACATATTTTTAACGTTCTAAAAAAATTTTGTTAGAAATAAAAGATTATACCTTGTAGTAATGGAACGTTGACTCTAAGAGACTGCACAACTCGGGATCCGAAAGAGAATATTTGCAGTAATATAATTACTTCAGTCTTTATATACGATACCTGCAATAAGTAGAAAAATATACATGATGAGTATTATTTTGTGACTAATCGAAATGTAGGCAAACGCGTACAATCATCTCAGAAATTAAAGTACTTTAAGTACATAATGATCAATTTAAATTTCATGTCAAACTTTAAAGGTTTATCCAATATATATGTTAATGTATTTTTTAATTTTTTTATTATCGCTAAGTATTTCGAAAATAAAATAAAAATTGTAGAAAAAGTGACAGCGGTATTTCGTTATATAAATGTAGAACTTTGATAATATCAAGTAAATACTTGGGTATATACACATAAACATTAATGGAAAAAAAGGAAAAAAACGTGACAAATGTTTATGTAAAAAAAATATTACAGAAAAAATATATGTATGTGTAAAATTTTTTCTTTATACAACAACCGTGCGGCAGGGGTGTCAGATTTAAGCCGAGAGTCACTCGAGAGTCGGCTGGTAGGGGACACGCACACAAGAGAAAGCAGGTATTTGTGCTCGCAGCTATGTGCTTTCTCTTGCGTGCGTGTTCCCCACCAGCCGACTCTCGAGTGAATCCCGGCTTAAATCTGACACTCCTGCCGTGCAGGGTCCTTTTGTTACTGGAAATAAAGGATTACCTTTGCAGATGAATAAAGCGTTGGCTCAAAGACGCTGCACAACACAAGATCCGACAAAGAGTAATAATTACATTTGCAGTAAGCCTTACAATGTACTTCAACGTCTTCACGTAATTGCAAGATGTAGAAAAATATGACTGAAAAAATATACATGAGTATTACTTTTTTTATAAAGTAACATATTTTTAACGTTCTCAATAAATTTTGATATTAGAAATAAAAGATTATACCTTTTAGTAATGGAACGTTGGCTCAAAGACACTGCACAATACAGGATTCGAAAGAGAATAATATTTGAAGTAATATAATTTACTCAGTCTTGATGTACGATAACTGCAATAAGTAAAAAAATATACACGATGAGTATTAACTTTTTATAACCTTACATATATAATTTTGTTAGAAATAAATTAAAGATCATTATCTTGTAGTAATGGAACGTTAAGTCGAAGACATGCATAGGCCTCGGGCACACAAACGACTTGGACCGCGCGGTTTCGCCGCGCGGTAGACCTGAGACCGTGCACATAAGCGATTTAGACCGCGCGGTCGAAACCGCTCATGTGCGGTTTCGACCGCGCGGTTCCGCCGCGACAGACCTGAATAGACCGTGTAAAATTTCTTGAAAACATTGAAAATACGTAACGTCACAAAGAAAAAGTAATACTCGTGTATATAGTTTTAATCACATTTTTCTACTTACTGCAAAAATTGTATATGAAGACTGAAGTAGGTTATGGTTTACGGCGAATACTGCAAACATAATTAATTCTCCCTCGGATCCCGTGTTAGGGCTCGGGCATTCCGTAGCACGGTAGGCCGTGCACACGAGCGGTTTCGACCACGCGGGACAAGCCGCTCGTGTGCACGGTCTGTCGCGGTCGAAACCGCTCGTGTACACGGTCTGTCGCGGTCGAAACCGCTCGTGTGCACGATCTGTCGCGGCGAAACCGCTCTGTGTGCACGGCCTACCGTGCTACGGAATGCCCGAGCCCTAACACGGGATCCGAGGGAGAATTAATTATGTTTGCATTATTCGCCGTAAACCATAACCTACTTACAGTCTTCATATATACAATTCTTGCAATAAGTAGAAAAATGTGATTAAAACTATATACACGAGTATTACTTTTTCTTTATGACGTTACGTATTTTCAATGTTTTCAAGAAATTTTGTTGTAGAAATGAAGGATTACCTTTGATAAATAAAACGTTGGCTCGAAGACGCTGCATGATGCGGAATCCGAGAGGCCGAGAGGAAATGGCCGCCGCTGGCAAACCGCGGGAAATCGTACGTTATGGCATATATATATTGTTTGGGCCCGTATCTCATGAAAATCATGAAAACTATATCACATATTGATGGTCATTACAAAAATTAAAAATTTTTTCCTTTTCTTATCGATTGTTCTCGATTGTGTAATATTGTTATTATTTACAACTTAATTAATAAATATATAATTAATGATCAATTTGTAAATAGATAAAATTTAAAAAATGTACAATTACCTTTATATCACATTAGGCACACATAATTTTGCACAAATTCTTCTTTTAATTTCAATTTTCCACAATTTTTTCACAAACACAGCACTGGCAGTTATAAAAACATTTAAATATAATTATTAATATTATTATATTATATAATATTAAAGTAACGTTTCATAACATTGCAATAAAACATATAAACGTCACGGTTATATTGCTATTATTATGTTGTCACCAGTTAATAACACAGCAATATAATGGATATGTAATTTGTCATATTGTAAATATAAAACAATGTTAGGTAATCTCTATATTGCTCGGGCATAACAACCCGTTATATTACTTGTTACTTCTACGTTATATTGTAGGTACAATCTGTGTTTGCTGGGAAGGAGAATAAATTTGAGTGGACACAAGAGCAACAGCATGCTTTCAATATTCTAAAAGAAAAATTAACTACTGCTCCTGTACTGAAGTACCCCGATTTTACACAAGAATTCATTGTAACGACTGATGCTTCCGACTACGCAATCGGAGCAATATTATCGCAAGGAAAGATAGGTCAGGATCAACCGATAGCTTATGCTAGTCGCATACTATCGCGAGCGGAACAAAACTATAACACCACCGAAAAGGAACTATTAGCCATAGTATGGGCAGTTAAATATTTTCGACCATATTTATATGGAACCAAATTTACAATCATAACCGACCATAAATCTCTCGTATGGTTGTTTAACGTAACAGATCCTGGATCACGCCTAATGCGGTGGAGACTGAAACTTGAAGAATATGATTATGTAATTGTACACAAAGCCGGACAAGCTAACAGAAACGCTGACGCATTAAGTCGGCACGTGGCTAACATAGCTACCGACAAGGAAGATGAGACCAACGACACTGAACGAAGATATAGCGAGGAAGAAAAACGACGCATATTATACGAGTACCATGATGCGCCCCTAGGAGGACACCAGGGGGTAGAACGAACAATAAATCGAATTCGATTGACACACAATTGGCGAGGTATAACTAAAGATGTAGAAGAATACATAGCGAAATGCGAATTATGTCAAAAAAATAAATTAACGCGAAGAAATAAAGCGCCTTTGGTAGTAACAGATACCGCGAGTAAGCCATTCGAGAAATGCGCGTTAGATATCGTAGGACCGTTGACAATTACTAATAACGAAAACAGGTATATATTAACGTTTCAAGACAACTTGACAAAATTCAGCAAAGCAATTCCGATCCCAAATCAAGAAGCTGCAACAATTGCAAAAGAATTCGTTACAAAAATAATATTTGAACACGGAATTCCGGAAAAAGTTCTAACAGATCAAGGAACTAATTTTTTGAGCGAATTATTTAAGAATACCTGCAAACTATTAAAAATCGCGAAAATACAGACAACGGCCTATCACCCCAAAAGTAATGGCGCACTAGAAAGATCTCATCGCACGTTAGCGGAGTATCTCCGCCACTATATTAATGCAGAACAGACGGATTGGGACGAGTGGATCCCATATGCAATGTTCGCATATAATACTACCCCGCACACGGCAACAGGATTTACGCCGTTCGAACTAATATACGGGTATAGGGCAACACTGCCGACAGCCCTAACACAACCCCCAAGGCCTACGTACACATACGATGACTACGCACAGGAATTAAGGGAAAGACTACGCGCCACCCAGCAGATTGCAAGGGAACACCTCAAGGAAGAAAAAATTGAAAGCAAAGGACAACTACGACAAGAAGACAAGAAATAGCACGTTTAAGGTAGGAGATAAAGTCCTCTTATATGACGAGACCGTTCGTCGGGGACGCTCGAAAAAACTAGATTCATTATGGGTAGGACCCTACACGATTATTGAAAAAAATTCAGATGTTAATTATACAATTAAGATGGGGAGAAAAACTCTACGCGTCCACATGAACCGATTAAAAGCGTTTATAGAAAATTAAAACCGCCGAAGGAAAGAAAAGTAGAGGGACATAGAAGGAATTAGAAAAAACATTTTTTTTTTACCTTATACTGAAGGACGACGGAAACCATAGCGACCGCGACCGCGACCCGCGCGGACTCGCGCAAGGAATTCCTGTTGAAAATCCCACAGGAGTTGCTCCAACTGGTTCACACCTCGTCCTCGAGCAGTAGCACGAATCGGAGCGTTGCTTGCTCACCACCCCGGGCCAGAGGATTCAGAGGAGCTCGCGCCCGATCAGCCTCTAACGTCTCGATGACTAACAACAAACGGGATTGGGGATGTTGCCAATCACTTAGATCTAGTCCGACGTTGGGAGCCATAGAAGATGGCACACCGCACACAAAACGGATTTCGAAACAAAAATCCGAAATAAACCGCACTCAGTGACGGACTGAGAAGAACTGTAGTGGGCAAAGCCGCCAGGTAGAAAAGTACGAGACAGCGAAAAGAAATCGCTGAAAGCTTAGTTGCATTCATCGAAAAATATGAATATAGCAACACAACAGAAGCCAAAATAAAATATTAGGAAATATTTTTTATTACAGAATGCTAATGGCATGGAGCACCTGTACGAAGACCGAACCTGATATCCGTGAATCGTTTGAAGTGAAAAAATTCACACACGAGCCGGGTATATACTTCGAAAAAATCGGAGAGATGAACCAGGTCGAGTCAACATGGAAAATGGTAATCAAACTGGACATCATAGCTATGGACCACCGATACCAACAACTACAAAATTACATGATACAAACCAAAGCGCTGTGCCATGATAAACCGCTAGAAGAAGACATGAGGCAAACCTGCCAAACCTTGCTCCAAATAATAGAAAAAGATAACGAGCAAGTAACAATGGTATTAAGACGAATGAAAATCGCGTACCAAAACCCAAGGAAAACACGAAGAGGATTAATCAATGGGTTAGGAACAATAGCTAAAACATTATTCGGAACAATGGATGCTGATGACGAAATAATTATAAAGGAACAACTAAAGATGATGCAAGGAAACCAGCAAACATTACAACACGCCGTGAAAAATCAAATAAAGATATTAAATGCAACTATTGCGCATGTGGATGATATGGAGAAGGTTCTACAAGAAAATGAAGATCGATTTCTAAATATTACAGAAAGGATGAGAGAAACCTGGTTACGAAAAAGCCGGATATGGACATCGAGAAGAACTCGACGAACACTTTCTAATACTGAATGCAATTATGAACGATTTAACAAGTGATATGACAGACATTATAGAACATTTAACTAATGCAAAAATTGGAATACTAAACATAAGGTTAGTTCCAATCGAGAACATAATAAATAATTTGCGGGAAATAGCGTCGCAGATACCTCAGGGCACACAATTTCCGTTTCAAATAACACCAGAAAACTGGCCAACAATAGAAAAATTCGCGAAAATTAGCGCCTACTGTGACAGCACAAATATATACACTATTGTACAATTCCCACTAATTACGTACCCAACGTACGAAATAATAAAAGCGATATCTTTACCTATACATAAAAGCGGAGATGAATTTGTATTCATAGAAATAAATCAACAAATTATAGCGATAGATACCGATAGCCGAACCTATTGCACAATTGCGGAAAACGAATTAAATAAATGTATTAAGAGTGACAATTCATATGTATGTGAGCGAAACCACCCCGTTCATCACGTAGATAATAACGCGTTATGCAAAGTACAAGCATATGTAGCTACAGATACACATTTAAACCATGGCAATATTCGAAGCATACACGCCAACACAACGATATGGATAGCATTAAGTAATCCGAACTCATGGCTATATTCCACTCAAACTAAACAAGCCATAGAAATAACATGTAGAAACGAAGCGATGCAAAAGATAGAAATCGAACGAACAGGTCAAATAACACTAAGAGACAAATGTAAGATAGTAACGCCTGACATGACGGCAAGAACAAACGCACGCGAAAGAACGACGTACATACAAACACACCTGCCCGATTATAACATAACATTCAGACATACACAACAGACAAACCAACAACTGGACGTTGCCAAAATGTCAAAATTCAGAAAAATTATACAAAATCCCTCAGAACTTATGGAATTAAGCAAACAACTGACAGAAATCGACAGCGATTTAGATAAAAGCGAGATGGATATACATAAATACACTACATACCCGATACTTTCAAGTTTTACGGGAACTGTACTCATAATTATAGCAATAGCGATAATATATATAATAAAAAGGAATAAAAACAAATCACGAATACCAATGGATTTAAATCTAAATCCTATGTGCAAACCTCGAATTATTCAAGAACATATCAGGGTGTTCCTTAAAGACCGCGCACTAACTACATAGCGTTATTCCTTATCAAAAATTGAGTCGAAAAGTCCCGAACCATTTTTTTCTATAATGCTTTACCAAGC
Organism: Temnothorax rugatulus; assembly: GCA_035220575.1. Taxonomy (NCBI): domain Eukaryota; kingdom Metazoa; phylum Arthropoda; class Insecta; order Hymenoptera; family Formicidae; genus Temnothorax; species Temnothorax rugatulus. The sequence continues at coordinate 104,171 of JASTWL010000278.1, read as the reverse complement.
TGTAATTATTGAGTAAAGTCAATCCAATCAGCGCCGACCTTTAGCTGGGCGCACGTCAGTGAGCCACTCGCCTGGTAGTGTGCGTGAGCGCTCCGCCGCTACGTTCAACGCTACGCGGCGGTGGCGCGCGGCCCGGCCGCGGCGGTGCTGCGTCTTCGCGCGCGTCGCATGGAATATTCTTACGCATCGTAATAATAGAAATAATTTTTTCTTGCACTAAGAATTACATGTTACTTCTGTCAGAAGTATCTTCTTACAGAAAATTTCGATAACAAATAGAACTCTCGCCAAGACGTAAACCATCTTCAACACATAAAGATTTAAACAAATACAAAAAAATAAACTGTGTATTTTACAAAAATTATTTTCTAAACAATCCGTTTCGTTAGATATCTCTGCGTTAATTGAAATTAAATTTTGAAACATAGCATTTATTCAATCTTTCTACGAGATTCACCTAGTTACTCAGAAGTAATAAATTTTTTAAGAGAAATAACAATTAGATATTTAAATATTCTTATGCTTAAAAGAAAATACGTAAAACGTATTAAAAAATAGAGAAAGATTTCTTCCTTTATGAGAAAACGATTTATCTTAAGTCAAGAATAACGCTTTTCAGATGTACAATTTGAAACTTAAGGTAAATGAGAGCAAAACGCCGATTTTATAGCGAATAATAAGTCGCTCATTTGCTGCAACAATGACAAAACTCAAAAATCGCTCTTTTTGAGTTATTCGTACAGGGAAAAAGGTTGTTACATGTACTATTCACATTTAAATCGGTTTCACGAACTCACCCGAGAGAACAGTTGTGTCGCTATTGTGCCATATCATTTAGTGAATTATGTAGGTTGCAATACTGTCTTATCTCAGTCAATCTCAGTTGTCATTTTGTCGTGTAGTGAGAACATCGTAAAAGTTGCAAAAAGAGTAACTTGCCAATACGGTATTTTAAAATTCTCATAGAAAGTTATAACAACTCAAAACTTTAAAACGTGTCTCCTGAAAAATCACAATTTTTTAGTTATGTCACTGTTGCAGCAAATGGGCGAATAAATAATAACACATTTAATAATTTAAAACAAAATACAATTCAAATGTATCGTATTTCGGTCTTAGTTTAGACCTTCTTCAGTGTAGTATTTCGCAATTATCTTAAATCTAATCGTCAACAACGCATAAATAAAAATGAAATGTAGTCATATTCGTAAAACATAGGTCGGTGGTGTAGTTGTTAGAAAAGGTTGAACATAAGATAAATCACGTGACTAACTACTGTCTTTTAAATAAAATGAGATTACAAAATTAGTTGCAATTCGTATAAGTTTTTTCATGAAGACGTAAAATTCACTTACCAGTCGGTCAATCTCGTGATAATCTACCATATCTGGTTTTAGTAACGAAACAATGCTTATAAGTTAAGATCAGCGCACGGCCTGTGAAGCCCTAGACTCAAGCGCAAGGTGAAATGAGTACAGACAAATATCATGAAACATTATAATATAATACATATTATGTACAATAAAATAACACTATTAAATAAATAAAAATAAATTAACAAATAAAACAGACTACAGATGTCAATTGTGTGGAAGTCTCTCGTCACAATAGGAGAATAATCATTAGAAAGATTTTTTATTTATTAGTTTATTTCATCTTGTGCTTGAGTCTAGCCCTTCAGTCCGTGCGTTGATGTTAATTCATAAGCATTGTTTCGTTACTAAAACCAGATATGGTAGATTATCACGAGATTGACCGACTGGTAAGTGAATTTTACGTCTTCATGAAAAAACTTATACGAATTGCAACTAATTTTGTAATCTCATTTTATTTAAAAGGCAGTAGTTAGTCACGTGATTTATCTTATGTTCAACCTTTTCTAACAACTACACCACCGACCAATGTTTTACGAATATGACTACATTTCATTTTTATTTATGCGTTGTTGACGATTAGATTTAAGATAATTGCGAAATACTACACTGAAGAAGGTCTAAACTAAGACCGAAATATGATACATTTGAATTGTATTTTGTTTTAAATTATTAAATGTGTTATTATTTATTCGCCCATTTGCTACAACAGTGACATAACTAAAAAATTGTGATTTTTCAGGAGACACGTTTTAAAGTTTTGAGTTGTTATAACTTTCTATGAGAATTTTAAAATACCGTATTGGCAAGTTACTCTTTTTGCAACTTTTACGATGTTCTCACTACACGACAAAATGACAACTGAGATTGACTGAGATAAGACAGTATTGCAACCTACATAATTCACTAAATGATATGGCACAATAGCGACACAACTGTTCTCTCGGGTGAGTTCGTGAAACCGATTTAAATGTGAATAGTACATGTAACAACCTTTTTCCCTGTACGAATAACTCAAAAAGAGCGATTTTTGAGTTTTGTCATTGTTGCAGCAAATGAGCGACTTATTATTCGCTATAAAATCGGCGTTTTGCTCTCATTTACCTTAAGTTGCAAATTGTACATCTGAAAAGCGTTATTCTTGACTTAAGATAAATCGTTTTCTCATAAAGGAAGAAATCTTTCTCTATTTTTTAATACGCTTTACGTATTTTCTTTTAAGCATAAGAATATTTAAATATCTAATTGTTATTTCTCTTAAAAAATTTATTACTTCTGAGTAACTAGGTGAATCTCGTAGAAAGATTGAATAAATGCTATGTTTCAAAATTTAATTTCAATTAACGCAGAGATATCTAACGAAACGGATTGTTTAGAAAATAATTTTTGTAAAATACACAGTTTATTTTTTTGTATTTGTTTAAATCTTTATGTGTTGAAGATGGTTTACGTCTTGGCGAGAGTTCTATTTGTTATCGAAATTTTCTGTAAGAAGATACTTCTGACAGAAGTAACATGTAATTCTTAGTGCAAGAAAAAATTATTTCTATTATTACGATGCATAAGAATATTCCATGCGCGAAGACGCAGCACCGCCGCGGCCGGGCCGCGCGCCACCGCCGCGTAGCGTTGAACGTAGCGGCGGAGCGCTCACGCACACTACCAGGCGAGTGGCTCACTGACGTGCGCCCGGCTAAAGGTCGGCGCTGATTGGATTGACTTTACTCAATAATTACAGCTTGGTAAAGCATTATAGAAAAAAATGGTTCGGGACTTTTCGACTCAATTTTTGATAAGGAATAACGCTATGTAGTTAGTGCGCGGTCTTTAAGGAACACCCTGTATATCATACGGCAAGTGGCCGAGAAACACCTGACAATAATGTAATACCCAACAGGGAAAGCGATACCGCAATATTGTATTAAATAGCGATTTAAGTTAAGGAACTCGATGTAAACTAGATGTAAATTATGTAAGACGAAAACTCATGTAAATCATTCGTTTTCTTTTTTCAAAGGGGGAGGAATGTCGTAGCCCGATCAGCTTTTGGGAATAACCAATACGTGATTAAATTATTAAATTATTAAGAACACGTTGAATAACCAATACGTGATTAAATTATTAAATTATTAAAAAGGAACGTGACGAGAAGAAAGCGAGTCACAGTTCCGTTCCCAGAATGCTGAGACGGCGGCGGAGTCGCGCGGAACAGATACGGAGCAGCAGACGTGCTCCGATCGGGGTCACCGCACTCCTTCCGTCTTTATGAAAATAATATATAAGTCAATAGCGACATAATCAGAGAGATCGCTTCTGAACGTAACCGCGCATCCTAAGTAACGCGTATTGTCTTGAATACTACTAAAACTTCTCGTAATAAAGTGAGAGCAAAACCTCTTTTACTGTAAAGTACGGAGTGTCATTTATTAGTGCGTGGATCCTAATCCTTTGGGCGCCTACATCCCGACAAAGTCCCTCCTTACGGCTACGGGCACAACACAGTAAATATAATGATAAGTTGGGTTTCGATGACGATGTCCGTTAATTTCGACGTGGTGACTGTCAGGTAATACTGCTTGCCTTCTGATCCTTGATTGATTAGTCAGACTTTGTAAAAGTTCTTTGTTTAATTAAGGCAGCAGTCGCCCCGGGAAATTGCATCGTTCCGCTTCTTAACGATTTGAGACGACGTACTCGACCGACGGATTTATGGCAATGCGGACTCTGCGGAATTGACGGCATGACTGGAATGACGATCTTTTATTGTTGGACGACGGCGTGATTGCATGTAATTTTTTATTTTTTATCACTGAAGATGGTACAAAGCGAGGGACCGAAACGTTTGATTGTTCTTTATACGAGTGTTTAAATACAGTTAGTTTTGTCGCCTTGCTACCGCCCTGCCAGAACGCCGACGTCTATAGACGTCGATAGACATCTATAGACGTCGAATCGACATCAGCACTCCGGCGTTGTGGCTCTCATTTGCCTATATCGTACTTGTTTAAAAATCCTTCTCCAAAGTTAAAGTACGCATCAAATCTAGGTCATGGTGGTCGAATTTATATCGAAAACGAAAAAAAATTAATATTTTTGTTAATACGTGACAATATTTGCTTTGTACAAAAATTTCACAATAAATATCCACAAAATTAGAACGGCATGACCTAGGGACAACATGTAAGAACAATATCGTGCAATTGGAACTAAGAATAAAAGCCTACAAAAAATAGATTAATTGTAATGAATGCAATATAACCTATAACCTTGTCTATCCTTGTCTATTATCATTGTCTATACAAGGACAAATATAGAATTCGGTCGATAATACAGACGGCTTTAGGATCCCCTTAAGGATGTTCTACAGGGACAGGTCCAGCAAAAAGTTATGGAAATCTTAAAAACACCGATATTAATTCTCTAGAGATCCAAAGACAAAAAAAATGTATACAAATAGTTACGACAAGTCTAATAGAATGTAAAAAACGTAGATTTAGTGACTGTAAATAACTGTTACTACTATTTTTTTCTTAAACAAAATTTCGGCAAAATAATTTTTGACAGTGAATTTGCCCTGAATTCAACTTTAAAAAATTAAATCTGTGAAAAATTATAAAATAAAGTAATTGCTCTAAACTCGTAATTTCAGTCATATTCATTAATATAAATTAAGTATATTGTATAAACATGAAAATTATATTTTTATTATAATGATATTTGCTGTAAATATATTAATAAGCTACGTAGCTAAATATGACAACACTATACAATCCAAGAGGTTGGGGGGCCTGTTTTCACACACGCGTAAAGGTGAAATTTCATGGGCAGTGAAAAGCAGCAGCAGATCGTACTGATTGGCTACAAAATAGAGAAGCTCTTGAGTTTCTAGAACTTCTCTATTTTGTAGCCAATAGGTACAATTTCATTGACGCTAGAAACCAGCGGCAAATGGGGGTCACGTGACTTTTGGCGTCAAGAAAATGTAGTTTGGGAAAAAGTTCAGACCGTCTCAGCTTTTTCAGCGTGCCGCGAAATTCAATAATTAATAAGGGTCAAAGCACATAACATCAATAACATGGCGTAGCGATATACGACGGTCGTAGTCCCCGACTTGACAGATCAAGGGACCTATTATGGACTTGTTCGGAATGGATTCCGATCGGAATTGTTCAGTTATTTCCTAGATTTCTATTGTCTTTTCAAGGGAAAACGGAATAATTCCGATCGGAATCCATTCCGAACAAGTCCATAATAGGTCCCCAGGATACGCCAAAGCTTGTGCGTTACTTACGTCCACGACTACGACTGTCATATGTGCTTTGGTCCTAATGATGAATGACAATCGCAAGTCGCAAGCGGCGGTTTCACGACGCGCACGTTTTACCGCTTACTTCTCCCTCCATTAGACGAGCGGCAAATTTAGTCACGTGACTATATTTGCCGCTGGTTTCTAGCGTCAATGAAATCGCAGCTAATCAGTACGATCTGCTGCTGCTTTTCACTGCCCATGAAATTTCACCTTAAGTCGTTCACGGAAAGGCTACAACACTTTTTTTGGATGGGTTTTGGAACGCACGAATATTTAGAGACTGCGAACCACTGCGTCTAGGGAGCTGCAGTGAACTGCAGTGAGAGGTTAAGGTGATTCGAAAATAAACTAAAAGACTAGCCACATAAATAAAACTTTGGGAGGTTGTTTTTTAACATATAATAAACCATCTCTTAAAATTTGAGACCCTATTGCCATGTAAATTATTGCAAACGAGCAATATAAAAAATCACTTTTTATATTCATAGCTCTTATGGGAGGTTATTGAATTTTTACCGAAAATGATATGATATCTTTTAAGAAAAACTAGAGATGTTAATAAAAAACTGATCACTGAAAGATGAAATCACAAGCTTTCCAATGGTATATGAAAGGTTGTGTGTTGTCATGGATTTTTAAGAAATATTTGATCGAGAAAGTGATGATGCATGCGTGTCACGGAAGTAAAATGTCTATCCTGCGAACAAGCAGCTGCTCTGCGAACGAGCAGCTGTTCGACGCGCGAAATTCAAACGGGTCGAAAGACTGCATGTCACAAAGAGTATTAATATATAAAGTTCTAGCCATAATATTGTAATTAAATTATTATTAATTTTATTATTATGGGATAAAAGGATATTATATTTAAAAAATTAAAATTTTTTCACATATTTTATTTAGTTGTCAATTCAGAGAACTGAACGAAAAACATGTTATAAAAAATATATAATTTTAATTTCCAACAAAATAAACATTTCATAATTATTGAACGAAATCTAAACTAATAATATCAATATTGAACGAAAATCCAAACTAATAATATCAATATTTATAAAATAAAAAATGTCGATAATGCGGACTTAAATTTAAAGATCATTAGATAAAACTACAGTAAAACCTCGTTTATCCGAGGTAATGTGGGGAAGGGGTACCTCGGATAAGCGAAAACTCGAATAACACGGAATAAATAAAAAAAACTCGAAAACTTCCCTTATTTTTGGTATATTTAAAATGGTACAAGGGAATTTAACCACATTAACATATGAAAATGAAAAATTAACGAACGTGGATTAATTTTTCGCGTAACAAGCATTACATACTTATTACAAACGTGGTTTAAGAAAGTCAGTGATAGAGCACTGCTTCAACTTGCTCATTCGTTTTTTAGCTGCAATATCTCGCCATCGTTTCATCAATAAGAGATCACTTGCATATGTAGCGACATATGTAGCGATGTTTTTTCATTGACTGATGAAGCCCAACTGTTAAATTCTACCTCACAACCGCGGAGAACAAAGCGTGTACTAACAAGCTCGTGCGTGTTTAAACAAAAAAGTAGCGATCGCAAACTACTTCGCGCGCATCGCATAGCAGCGAAGCGTCATCCGTTTCATCCGAGTTTTTCCGTATTATCCGAGCGCACAGCTCGGTTAACGCGGAGTGCTCGGATAAGTCCGGTGGCTCGGATAACGCGGAGCCTAGGTTGATCGAAGGCCGGATAAACGAGGTTTTACTGTAATCGCTAGGAAATAGACTGTAAATTTTTTCTAAAATATTTTTATCTTTGGTTATTCTTGGTTTGCCATTTACATTTTCAGAGAATAACACGCGTAGTCCTTCTTTTCCATTATTTTCAAAAGCAAGCTGCATAACGTGCTGAGTGATGCCAGCTTCGGCCATCTTATTTATTATTCTACTGGATAATTTATCTTTATATTGTTGCAAAGAAGCCTTATTCGTAGTTTTTGTCGCTTTTAACTCCTTCTCTGCGTTGATTTCCGAAATACTTTTTGCATATTTTTTTATTACAGCCTCAGACTTCATAATCTCATGAATTAATTTTTTTAGAACTCGAACATCTATCGCATTATGAAGCGACTGCGAATTTTCTCCGGGAAGGTAATCATGCAATAAACCGTTGACTGAGAATTTTCCTTTTTGTTTTTTTCTTTCTGGAAGAATCTGGCGGAAAATTCTCAAAGAATCAGCAAATCCTTTTACAATACCACTAAATTATCGTATAATTGGCATCAACCTTGTTATTCTTGGATTCTCAAATCTACGTAAAAAATTCAAGTATTATAGGCAATTACATAATTAAAAATAAAGAACTTATAATAGAAAATAGGCGTACGTGAAACCGTTATGAGCAACTAGAATAAGGGAGCATTCAAAACTTCGAAGATATGTACTCCAAAAATTGTTGACAAGCAACTCTTGCGGATACCGATTCTACACGATTTTCGTACAGATACAGTTCGCCTTGCAAAACGCGAAGCCCTGTGATCTGTGATGCTGTTTTTGAAATTGGTTTGGATGGAATAATACAAGCGTTAAAAGAACGCGTATCTGTGAATGCTTCGACTGCGATCTAAGAAAGAAAATAATACATAAATTTTCATTTATTGCAATAAGCTTTTCTGAAATATATCAGGACTTACTTGAACGATTTCGTCTTGGAGAGCAGTACCAGTTGTTTCTAAATCATAAATTAAAACCTTACAAGATTGCAGGTCAACTTTTTCTTGTGTAGAAACTTTAGGATGAGGGATAAAATTCGAGACTTCATTGAGAGCAAAGCCGCTTTCGTAGATGATACCCTCTCACCTATTGCAAGCTGCATTTTTTGATGCTCGTAATTTCTTTAAAACCTGCCTCCGTGTTTTGGTCGAAATTTTATTGTTATGATTGGATTTTATCTGACGAAGTACATCCTTTTGTTTTCTCGTCGCAATACTTTTGTCGCTTTGCAGATATCCCATTTTTTCGAAAACCGAAGTAGAATATTGGCAGCCAATATTTTTTTGGCAGATAGCTGCACTTACCCGGAAACACAGTGATTCAGATCCTGCGTAATGCCTTGACTTTGGGTTTTTAGAGGCTATTATTTGGTTGAGTGATTCGTTCGCTTGAGTTGAACAACACTGAGCTATTTTTTCAGAGCTCGCAGCATAACGACAAATCACTTCGTTTAGTCGAATTTTCAAATCAGGATCTGTTAAAGGTTTACCTTGTGGGAGATTCTTATGAACATAATCTTCATTAACAGTACCCTCACACCAATCACCGCATAGAGTGTGATCACCGTATGCATGAGGTACGACTGCTCGCAAAGATTGTTCAACCTTCACGGCATCTCCCTTATTTCGTTTTATGGCAATCGCAAAATTTTTACCGAAGTAATCGATAAGGACTGGGGACAATTTCATTGTATACAGACTACTCGTGAAACTTATTTTTATATGATTGTAATCTGACCATTTTTCCACCTCAAAGGAAGCTGCTCTTCTAACTGAAGCAATCGTACAGCTATCCTCATCTCCTATCAATGTCTTAACGGCAACATTCTCTTGCATAAACAGTGGGTTGTTGGTAAATATTTCCACTGCCATATGAGCTTCCATTGACTTTGCAGATTCTTTATAATTTAGCCTACAACAGAGCCGGGATTTAGTTGCACATTTCGGGCCGATTCCCGAGGCGACGCCTCCTATACCCCCACTACCGCTCGAGGCTCAGCGGCCGAGCCGCCGATCGCTGACGTGACGCGTCATCTCAGGAGCGTCGCGCGTGCTATAAGCATGAGGAGCGTCGCGCGTGCTATAAGCATGATGGAACTGTAATCTTCCCCGAATAATATTAAAAAGTTAGTTATATAGACGGTTAGAATATATAATTATAATTAGGACAATAGTTTCCGCGCCACCCATGAGGTACTATTGCTGACGCGTTTTTTTTTAAGTGGTATCCCCAGTAGGCCTACTCCACTGAAAAGATAATATATATTTTTCTTTTTTTCCTTTGAATGATAAAGTAATCACTGCGCACTGCGCAGAATGCATTTTATTTGCAATTACTGCGCCAATCGCAGAATGCATTTCTGTTCCTCTTTACTTTACTCTCATCACTGCGCACTGCGCAGAATGCATTTTATTTGCAATTACTGCGCCAATCGCAGAATGCATTTCTGTTCCTCTTTATTTTACTTTCATTTATTAATTGGTCGATTTTCTAGGCCGTTTACATGATTTTACAATAGATGGGATATCTATAGGAATGTTAGAAGAACTAGCTCGCATTAATGAAGTTAATGATTTATCACTTAAGGAAGAACGTTTATCGGTTTTTATGATTTTCATTTTCGAAAACGAGCATTCACATAAGTATGTGAATCCGAACATGGAAAAAATTCGAAGTCCAAAATTTTTAAGATTAGGGTAATTTGAATCGTTTAAAATCTTAAAAAAGTCCGCTCCTTTTTCTGGACGAGTTTTAAGGGAAAGATCATTTTGCAAATCGCAAAGTTCCTCTTGAAATTCTACATTTTGTTTTTCGATTTCCGCAGTGAGAGGATTTTCGAACAGAACTAAGTCCCTTCTAAGACTTTCGAAGTCAGTAAAACGCGTGTCGAACTGACTTATTAACTCAATTAACTGAATATGTTTTTTAAAATTACAGCTTGTGCCGTATTCTTCGAAGAGAATCTGCCTAGAGGGATAGAAATGAAGAGCATCTTTTTCTAAATGATTTTTAAATAAAATTAATTTTCTACGAAATGAGTCAATATGACTAACTAATTGACATATTGTTTGGTTGGGCTTTTGCAGCTTTAAATTTAAAGTATTTAAATGATTGGTTACATCGGTGATAAGAGCGAGTTCACAAAGAAACTCCGTATCTTCGGAGAGAGATTTAATGTCATCATCTTTGCCACTAGACATTTCTTGCAAGAAAAGGAAGATCTCTTTTCTTATCGCAAAAAACTTTTCTAAACATTTTGCAGCACTGAGCCATCGGACTTCACAATGTAGGGGTACATCTGTATAAAGTGCATTATGTTCTTCGAGAAAGTGTTGAAATTTTCGATGAGAAAGAAACTTGTGGCCACCTTTTATTGAATTGATGATTTTTGTAACAGTTTTCATGGCTGCAGACAATTTTATAGCTTTCCCACATAATGCTTCTTGATGAATAATACAGTGAATAAGGGGGAATTTTAAATGGCGCTGCTTTATTTGACCGAAGAAACCAATTTTGTGACCTACCATCGCTTTTGCACCATCTGTTACTATGGCTGAACATTTCGAAAAATCGGTATTCAATTTTTGAAGAGTTTTTTCCACGGCTTTAAAAATATCTAGACCTGTTGTTGTGTCATGTAATGGAACAAAATCTAAGAGCTCCTCGACATGTGAAAAATCGTTTTGTACAATTCGAGCAAAAATACTCAATTGACTCACATGTCCAATATCGGTGCTTTCATCTAAACATAATGAAAAATAAGCACAACTTGCTAACAAAATTTTAGTTTTTCTTCTATCGAACAAGCAATATCAGTAATTCTTGCTGCCACTGTCTTTTTACTTAAAGGAATGCTAGCAGCTTCAGCAAGCGTCAATGAATTGCCGAATGATTTTACTGCCTCGATGAGACATTCCTTTATAAAATTACCTTCCATAAACGGCTTAGAATGTTGGGCAATAAGAAGCGAAATAGCATATGATGCAGTGACAGCTTTTACCGAAGAAATTAGCATTATTAGAATTATCATTAGAACTGGAACTTTCCTGACAAATTGATTTTAAACCCTCTATTAAATTACATTTTTCTTGACCTTCATATTTTGAATATTCACTTGAATGTTTTTTTTCATAATGTCTCTCAATGACATATTTTTTCACAACAGCAGGTTGATAATGGCATATAATACACACCGTGTGATTGCCAATAAGTGCAAAAAAACTATCCTCCCATTTCTTATCAAAATGTTGTTCATACCTTTGCTCACTGGCCATCGTACTGGTTTGACAAAACAATTACACAATTATTAGCACGCACACTTAAGAAAAAACTACACAAAAAAGAAACGTACCTTATAACTTTTGGAAGATATATAAGAATAACGAGTTTATATCCACGCACTTTATATATCCACGTTTCACGACGAAGTGATCTGCCAGCGACAATAACGGTTGGAAAACAACAAAGAATCAAAACAATTGCGTATCGAATGCGCGGCATAGATACGCGGTATAGTTAACGTAGGAAATTTAAATCTCTCTTCGTAAATACGAAGTTTCTTTGTGAACTCGCTTTTATTACAGACTAGCTGGTTACCCGGGCTTCGCCCCGGAGAACATGTGTAATAAGACACGCAAATAATCTCTCTCTCTCTCTCTCTCTCTCTCTCTCTCTCTCTCTCTCTCTCTCTCTCTCCTCTCTCTCTCCCTCTCTCTCTCTCTCTCTCTCTCTCTCCTCTCTCTCTCTCTCTCCTCTCTCTCTCTCTCTCTCTCTCTCTCTCTCTCCCTCTCTCTCTCTCTCTCTCTCTCTCATCTCCTCTCCTCTCTCCTCTCTCCTCTCGCTCTCTCTCCCCCCCCCTCTCTCTCTCCTCTCTCTCTCTCCCTCTCTCTCTCCCTCTCTCTCTCTCCCTCTCTCTCTCCTCGTCCCCCCTCTCATCTCTCCTCTCCTCTCCTCTCCCCCTCTCTCTCCCTCTTCTCTTCCCTCTCCCTCTCTACTCCCTCTCTCTCTCTCCCTCTCCCTCTCTCTCCCCCTCTCTCTCTCTCCCTCTCCCTCTCCCTCTCCCTCTCTCTCCCTCTCTCTCTCTCTCCATCTCTCTCTCTCCCTCCCCCCCTCTCTCTCTCTCTCCCTCTCCCTTTCCCTCTCCCTTGAGAGGAATACACTCTCCAAATTTCAAGTCTCTAGGTCAAGGGGTTTGGGCTACGCAATCTTTTTTATTGACGAATTTGTGTAAACAGATTTTTCAACTTTTCACCCCGTTAGGAGTCGAATTTCTAAAAATCTCTTCTTAGTGGGTGCTTACGTCATGAGAGGAATACACTCTCCAAATTTCAAGTCTCTAGGTTCAGGGGTTTGGGCTGGGCGTTGATGAGTGTGTCAGTCAGTCAGTCAGGACATCTTCCTTTATATATATAGATGTAACCAATCATTTCATTATTTTTAAAGCTGCAAAAGCCCAACCAAACAATATGTCAATTAATTAGTCATATTGATTCATTTCGTAGAAAATTAATTTTATTTAAAAATCATTTGGAAAAAGGTATTCTCCATTTCTATCTCTCTTGCAAAATTCTCTTCGAAGAATACGGCATAAGCTGTAATTTTAACAAACATTCACTTAATTGACTCATTAATAAGTCAGTTCGACACGCGTTTTACTGACTTCGAAAGTCTTAGAAGACTTGGTTCTGTTCGAATATCCTCTCACACTGCGGAAATTAAAGAACAAAATTTAGACTTTCAAGAGGAACTTTACGATTTGCAAAATAATCTTTCCCTCAAGGCTTGTCCAGAAAAAGAGGCGGACTTTTTAAGATTTTAAATAATTGAAGTTACCTTAATCTCCAAAATTTGAACTTTGAATTTTTTTTCCATTTTTGGATCCACATTCTTATGTGAATGCTCGTTTTCGAAAATGGTAATCATAAAAACCGATAAACATTCTTCCTTAAACTTAAACGATAAATCATTAACTTTATTAATGCGAGCTAGCTCTTTCGTTCATTAATAAATTTCACATTATTTTTCTTTTTAGTGGAATAGACCTACTGGGAAAACCACTTGAAAAAAAACGCGTCAGCAATAGTACCCCATGGGTGGCGCGGAAGCTATTGTCCTAATTATAATTATATATTCTAACCGTCTATATAACTAACTTTTTAATATTATTCGGGGGAGATTACAGTTTCATCATGCTTATAGCACGCGCGACGCTCCTGAGATGACGCGTCACGTGAGCGATCGGCGGCTCGGCCGCTGAGCCTCGAGCGGTAGTGGGGGTATAGGAGGTGTCGCCTCGGGAATCGGCCCGAAATGTGCAACTAAATCCCGGCTCTGGCCTACAATCATGATCACTGTGAGGGTGGCCGAGTTTACATAAACGACAATCTTTGCACCGAACAGCAAAAGAAATAACTTTTCCGAAATAATATACAATTGCAGTGCCGTGTCCTAGAATTTTCATTATATACCCGGGAAGAAATGATTAGATATAATCATATATACTTTGTGACGTTGCGGCTCGCCGCGGCGTGACGGCGCCCCGCCGCCGTCACAAAGCGCGGAATTTCGCGCCGCGGGACGACCCAGGAAGGCCACCGCGAGATCTCCAGAGGGCCATAAAAATAATCGCGATAGCCATTCTGATTCTTTTTTTTTTTTTTTTTTTTTGTAAAATACGCGGCGCCTCTACCGAGCCACAACGAGCTTCTACAGGAAAGTCGCCGCCACCGCCGAGGGTTTCGGACACGAGGATGTACGGCAGGAGCGGAAGCCACGGGGACCGCGGGTGGCCCCAACGAGGCAGGCAGGCACGGCGCATGCAGCAGCGGCAGGCGAGACGGCCGATAACAGGGCCCCAGGTACCGGGGTACACCTGACTGCAACCCTCGGCCTCCACAGCATACCGGCTCGCGGGGTGGATGGCCACCGCCCCAGGGTCGAGCTGGAGGCGTACAAGGCACGACGAAACTTGTCGAATGCCGAAGACAACGGCGAATGATCTGCTGCGCCGCCGAGGAACCGTTGTGCGCCCTCGAAAAACCCGCTCGCGCCGACCCTGCGCTAGGGTCCTGCGAATTTGCGAGCTCGCGCCCCGATTGGTCCGCGCGCCCCGAAAGGGGCGACCGCATCGATCTCGTTATCGAACGAATTTTCGGCGACACTCTCTGCTCGTCCTGCGGCGTACGCTAACCTCGCGATACTGTTCGACCCTCCGGATCGTGTAACAGCGAAGATTTTGGTGGACGTGACGAAGGCGAGGAGCCCGAGGAGGAGGATTTCGACCGGTGAGGTTGCCCGCCAGTAATACCGAAATGTAAGCCACGACGCCGCCCTCCGGTGCGTGCTCTCGCTCGGGAAATTGTGTGTAATACCGCGACACGTACGGGTCCTTGAGACCGAATAGAAAATGGCGATCGACAGCTAGAGCGAAGGGCCTCGGGATGGTATCGTGGCCGCGGAATCGTGATAGGAACGCGATAACGAGCCTCTGGAGATCCGGGTGGGCGCGTTAGCCACGACTTCGGGACCGCGAATGCGCCATTTCTCGCGATCTTCGCGTTCACGACCGTGCGCTACCCGATGCGGCGTAATTCGCCCGGTCGGCCCTTAGATTTCGCCCGCGACGTAAAGTACGCCGAAATATTGATTGCGCTGGTTGTCGCGCGCTAAGTGTGATTCGGGAGCGTCCCGTTTGACCACGTTAACATTGACCACGGTCCCGATTGACCACGTAGATATTGACTACGTTGCAATTGACCACGTTGCGATTGACCACGTTGTGATTGACCACGGTCCCGATTGACCACCGTCCCGATTGACCACGGTCCCGATTGACCACCGTCCCGATTGACCACGGTCCCGATTGACCACGGTCCCGATTGACCACGGTCTCGATTGACCACGGTCCCGATTGACCACCGTCCCGATTGACCACGGTCCCGATTGACCACCGTTCCGATTGATCACGGTCCCGATTGACCACGTTGAAATTGACCACGTTGCGATTGACCACGTTGCGATTGACCACGTTGTGATTGACCACGGTCCCGATTGACCACCGTCCCGATTGACCACGGTTCCGATTGACCACCGTCCCGATTGACCACGGTCCCTATTGACCACCGTCCCGATTGACCACGGTCTCGATTGACCACGGTCCCGATTGACCACCGTCCCGATTGACCACGTTAAAATTGACCACGTTGCGATTGACCACGTTGATATTAACCATGTTGTGACAGACCACGGTTTCGATTGACCACGGTCCCGATTGACCACGATCTCGAATAATTTATAAAGTGAGGCTCACGTGCATGGGGGGGGGGAGTGCAGGGGGGGGGCGAAGCCCCCCCCCGCTCACGCATAAAGCGAAATACATCTCCCACCCGGGCACGCCGAAGGCGTGTCCATGGGGGGGGGGTGCGGGGGGGGCGAAGCCCCCCCTGCCCACCCGTCAACCCAACCCACCCGCCCAGTGCACAAGGGGGGTGCAGGGGGGGCGGGAGCCCCCCCGCCCACACTTCTAGGTTTACTCACACAATGGGGGGGTGCAGGGGGGGCGAAGCCCCCCCGCCCACACATGCTCTGGGAAAGATGTTTTGATGCACTTTATGATGTCGGCCGTTGACGCCGACCTTACAGGGCTGGCTCTAGGAACCTGGTAGACGTGATTCCGGGTCTTGTTCTCGGGGAAGGTGTCTACGTACTAATTTCGCTTCCCCGAATAGTGGGTTTGACGCCGACCCCATTTTAGCGTGTACTAGGTGTCTGTCAACGCGTACATTATACTTCGTCTTGAAGAAGACGTCTGCGTGCCGAATTCTCCTATCGTCGACGCTACATTGACGCCGACCTGACTACAGTGTTTACTAGGTGTCAGATAACCAATTGAGCCGACTTCTCCTCGTGGAAGACGTCGGGATTTCGTTTTCCTTAACGCGTACTCGGATTCTGATATATTATATAGGATCAATGGAGACCGTGGTCAATCGGGAACGTGGTCAATCGGAACGATGGTCAATCGGGACCGTGGTCAATCGAGACCGTGGTCAATCGGGACCGTGGTCAATTGGGACGGTGGTCAATCGGGACCGTGGTCAATCGGGACGGTGGTCAATAGGGACCGTGGTCAATCGGACCGTGGTCAATCGGGACGGTGGTCAATCGGGACCGTGGTCAATCGGGACCGTGGTCAATCACAACGTGGTCAATATCAACGTGGTCAATCGCAACGTGGTCAATTTCAACGTGGTCAATCGGGACCATGGTCAATATTAACGTGGTCAAACGGGTGCCACTCGTGTGATTCGCATTTCGACACTTAAAGTCTTTCCGCGGTACCGATCGCGCTAGGACATTGCTTGCGTTGGTGTAACAACGTTCCGATACTGGTTGCGTTACCGTATCGCTCGCGCTATGAATTATTCGTGGATTATGGTTTATGTCGTTCGCGTTAGGGATCATTCGTGCCGTTCGCGTTAGGAATTATTTGGATGGTTCGCATTAGGAATTATTTGTATTGTTCGCGTTAGGAATTATCCGTGTTGTTCGCGCTATAAATATTCATGTCGTTCGCGTTAGAATGACCTTCGCGCGATTAGCGTGGGTTATTAGACTCGTGTCAGATTATGTTAGAGCTGCTCGCGCTGGGACTCATTACCGCGCGCACCAGCCTATGTCTCGCGTCATTAGCGTGAGGATTAGTGATGTTACTCGCGTAGATTGTGCGGTATGCGTGCTGATCACGCAGTTATCGTTCGCGTTGCGTGAGAGAGGTATTTGCGCAGAAACCGAGTTCGTGCCGATCGAATCCTCGCGTTGAGAGGTCGATCGTATTCTACGTTTCGGTAAGAAATCGTTCGCGTGACCGACTAATTAGGTTAGACGCTGACTCGTGTTAAGGTATTCGTTCGCGTGACCGACTAATTAGGTTAGACGCTGACTCGTGTTAAGATATTCTCGGCGTTCAGGCGCTCGTGCGTTTAGATATTAATTGCGTGGATGTTTTATTACTCGCGACAACCCCGTATTTTGCGTTAGTTATCGTAGTCTTTATCTGGTCGATTGGATCAGCGCCTCCTTGTTGTGCTCGATCAGGAGTTATTTACGTGAGATTTCGATACTTGGCGACAGAATTCCTACACGGTTTCGGGAGTTGCGTACACGCGCTCCGAGCGTGACGCGCCCCATGTTGCGATGTTTACGCCCGTATTGTTCTCTTATGTCGTGCGTACTCCGATTATAAAATTGCTCCGATTCTCTTCTTCGCGACTAAGTTGTCTATCGTGGTTTCGTCCGCTAATTGCGCCTTTTCCCGCGTTCACTGTGCTTAACGTAGATTCCTTTACGTTCACGCGTTCGCGATACTTTAATGTAGACTCATTTACGTCGGGCGTCCGCGCGATTCGCGTTTTGGTTACCTAAATGTGGACGCCCGCGTTATTAAGTATTTTGGCGATTTCGGTGGTCGATGGAAGCCGAAAGAAGCACGTATTATTTCACTTCAATAAATGTTATTTTCTTTGTTTAACGATCTGAGTTCGTGATTTGCGTCTCCCCGCCGAATATTGCGCTGCCCTTCATCACTCCGCCCCGCCACTAGGTCGAGCTAGCCATTCCCTCGCACCCCGCCTCATTCCGTCTTGCGTTTCGTTTTGATTTTCGCGATCTCGCGGACGCGAATTTACGCGTCTGGCGCCCAACATAAAAATCGTTTCGTGGAGTGCTGGAGGTGCGAGAGAATTACCGGAGAGGCCTATCATCCCGCTCTCCTTTATCCTTTTGATCCGGCGCACGCCCCGGACCGCTCCGGGAGTGAAAAAGTCGTGACAAATTATATCTGGTATATATATAATTATATTGTTACGCTCGTCGCGCGTCTGCTGCACTTCCTCACTTCTCACTCTCACGCGCGTCGCGTTCCCGACACTCGCACAATGAAAGGTGACTCACAAGTAACACTACCCAAGTGTAAATCGCCGATTTGGATAATTTTTTAATATGTTTTAGTAGACGTAAAAATAAGACATACGTATTTTTTTTTATCGGCGGAAAACCATATTTAGGGTGTGAAACACCCCTTTGAATTTATGGGTATCGATTTAATTGTTTTGTATATAAGGATTCAGTATTTTCGGCCCGAACCAAATAAAATAGTTGCATTATCAAGAGATATGAAAAATGAAAAATTTTCGACTCGGTTCGATCAT
The DNA here is from genome assembly GCA_035220575.1 of Temnothorax rugatulus. Classification (NCBI taxonomy): domain Eukaryota; kingdom Metazoa; phylum Arthropoda; class Insecta; order Hymenoptera; family Formicidae; genus Temnothorax; species Temnothorax rugatulus. Next base: position 85,542 of record JASTWL010000278.1, on the reverse strand, counting down.
TTTTAGGGGGTAAACCACCCCCTGTATTTGAAACAAAAATTTAAAAAATGCCCAGATAATGCAAATTTCATTCAAAAATTTTGAAAAAAATATATGTTACACTCGCATCCAAAACAAAAGTGAGACTGTTTGAGGATTTAAGGGTGACCACCCTTTTATCGAATTTCTTACGTAACGGACCCCGGGCCCAGCCATAGGGAAAATGGATCCCGGTCAAATTGGTTGAAACTGTAGTATGTTGTACTTCATAATCTCCTGATCAAAAGTGTTAATGGGCACGAAGTCCGAAACCATCTACTTTTTGAGTTATCAGACGTTGAACATGGTAAAAATGAGGATATGGGGATATTTTATTTTAGAGTATCCACGGCAATAATTCTTTCGGGTCGCATTTTTATGTGTGTCACGCATGTGTGTGCGCGCGCGCGTGCGCGTGTGCGTGTGAGGATAGGTGCACTTGGACACGGTACATTTGGACACCGTTCATTTGGACACGGTCATTTGGACACCATCAATTGGACACCGTTTATTTGGACACGGTTCATTTGGACACCGTTCATTTGGACACGGTGCATTTGGACACCGTTCATTTGGACATGATCATTTGGACATGATCATTTGGACACGATCAATTAGACACCGTTTATTTGGACACGGTTCATTTGGACACCGTTCATTTGGACACGGTGCATATGGACACCGTAAAAAATACGGCCTGTGCAGTTGGACACCGTAAAAAATGCGGCCTGTGCAGTTGGACACCAAAATGCGCTATCTGTGCAGATGGACACGAAAATGCGCGACTTGTGTAGTTGGATACCGAAACGCGCGTGCATGGGGGGGTGCGGGGGAGGGGCAAAGCCCCCCCGCTCATGCTTACAGCGAGGTACATTTCCTACCCGGGCACGCCGAAGGCGTATCCTAGGGGGGGGCGGGGGGGGCAAAGCCCCCCTGCCCACGCGTCAACCCCACCCACACCGCCATGTGCACGGGGGGCTGCGGGAGGGCAGAGCCCCCCCCCCCCGCCCACACTCCCAGGTTCACTCACATTGACCATGGGGGGGGGGGTGCAGGGGGGGCGAAGCCCCCCCGCCCACGCATGTACTTTGATGTATTATATAAGATATATTGACGAGTAGGGATGCAATAATATTAACATAATTTATGAATAATTTGTCTATTATTTTCGTGTCCAACTGCACAGGCCGCATTTTTTACGGTGTCCAACTGCACAGGTCGTATTTTTTACGATGTCCAAATGCCCCGTGTCCAAATGAACGGTGTCCAAATGAACCGTGTCCAAATAAACGGTGTCTAATTGATCGTGTCCAAATGACCGTGTCCAAATGAACGGTGTCCAAATGTACCGTGTCCAAGTGCAGGCCACTCTGCGTGTGCGTGGGTATGTGTGTGTGGGTATGTCTGTATGAGCGTGTGCGTATGCGTGTGCGTGTGTATGTGTGTGTGTGGGGATATGTCTGTGTATGTGCGTGTGTGTGTGAAGGGGGGGAGGTATGCCTGTGTATGTGCATGTGATTGTAGGTATGTGTATATTCTTATAATCAGTGCACCGTCGGCATTAGCATCACCCAATGTACACCGCGTGGAGGTTGCGCGATCGGATCTTGTACATCTTTTGTACATCATCCCTGAAAAGGACTGGTTAATGTGTAGTCAATGTATGTGATTAGGGTCGCTCGTTGATGTTACGTGGCTGCGATCCGTTCGCTGAATCACGAATTATTATTACATAATTACAAAAGTAATATAAAAAGCATTGTTAGCCTTGTTCGTCATATTTCCCCTTCCATGTACAGCAATGATATTGTAAGAGCGGTCGTGTCATTGTTCGTCTAAGCGTTGACGAGACACAGTCCGTTTCTTTGCTGTCGCGAATAGTCGTGCAAGGAGAGTAACTGCGATGTGACGATTGACTGCACTATCTGTAAGTAGCGTTACACATCGCATAACGTGTTGTATGCATTCAGTCCTGGGGTAGTTGTCACTCTGAGTATCTGTTTAGGTATCTTTTCCATTGAATCATGACCGATTATCTGCAAATGAATTTCCTGGCGCTCAAACCAGGAAATCACTCACTAAGATGCTTGGGAAGGCTTTGGAGTGTACATCTGCCCAGGGAACTTTTATGAGAAATTGATTCGTCGAAGAGGCTTACGGAAAAGTAAAAGGAAGGCCCGATTTAGTTTTAGTATTATGTAATGTGTAGATAACGCGCTGAGGATGACCCAAAAAAAGGGTTGAAACGTACGTAATTTTGTAATTGACACTATTGACATGTAATAAATTTTAGCGATTGCAACCTCGCTTGGCTCTTATTGCCTATTTAATTCTAATATTTGATATACTGAGCCTTTATACAGTATTATTTCTTCAAAACTTTTCCCAAAAATTATTATGTCATCGAGATAAACCAAGCAAATCTTAAATAATAAACCTTGTAAAACTCTTTCCATCAAACGTTCAAAGGTTGCCGGGGCGTTACATAAACCAAAAGGCATTACCGTGAACTGCCAGAGTTCTCTGCCGAACGAGAAAGCCGTTTTCTCTCTATCCTCAGAACGAATTTTAATTTGCCAATACCCACTTTTCAAATCCAGAGTACAAAACCACACATTACCTGCTAGCTGGTCAAAAATATCGTCGATTCTGGGGAGGGGATATGAATCCTTTTCCGTCAAAGCGTTTGCTAACCGATAATCCACACAAAATCTTATCGTTCCGTCTTTTTTCCGCCTCAATACTACGGGAGAAATCCAAGGGCTGTTTGATTCCTCAATCACTCCACATGCCTTCATTTCCTCAATAACTTTATCCGCCTCCCCTCTCATTTGAAATGGAATCCGTCGGGGCACCTGTTTTCTGGGGAGAGAGTCTTGTACATTTATAACATGTTTGATAATATTACAATTTCCCGCAACAATGTTCTCAGAAAACACATTTGAAAATTTTTTAAGAAATACAGCAAAAAGTTCTTTCTGAGTCACATCGAGATTCTCAGAATTATTTTCGAAGAGTTCTTTCAAGGGAACAGGGATTTCATTCCGAACGTTCTCTATTCGAGCTAAATGTAAACTTGATCCCGCAGCCTGAAAAACAGGATCAAAAATCTCCTCTAAATTTACCATCTGAAGAAAATTTACTCCTAAGAGACAATCGTCGTTAATGTCAGCAACAAGCAAAGGAATTTCAATAGAATATTTTCCTATTTCCACTTTAGCTTCCACTTTGGACTCTATCGCGACTTTCTCTCCAGTAGGATATCTCAAATTTATTTCTTCTAACAGAAACTTTTTCTTTCCTGCTTCTACAAATTTCTTATTAAGTATAGAGACGTCAGAGCCCGTATCTACCTTGAAAGAGCACTCCTTCCCGTCAATTCTCCCATTATAGCAAAAATAAGAACAACTCGGCTTAATTCTATCGCTTTTTAAAACGGTTTTATTATTCAACACAGCATTTTCATAAATAATAATCGGGGTATCAATAACACGAGCCAAGCCCACCCCGCTGAGCTTGACTAAACCGCGTTTTTCCTCTCGTCGGGGCACTCGGACCGGAAATGGCCGGTCTTGCCGCAGGTCCAACATTCACCTCGGTTGTTGTTAGATTTTCCGCCACGCCAATTTCCCCTCTGCTCCCTCCTCCCCTTTTCCTTTTGTATATTGTCAATTTCCGTCTCGCCCTTCGCGCCATTAGAATCGTTACTCCGCCCTCCCTTTGAAAAATTCTTGTTTAACCTTTCCTTCTCACGAGCATAGCCTTCCCCTTGAATTACTTTGAGCGCTTTCGCTCGTTCAACCGCCTGACTTAAGGAGGTTATTCCCTCTATCTGCAACGTCCGACGGATAAAATGATCCGCGACGGCCGTCACAAACTGCGAACAAGCGATTTTATCTCGAATTTCGAAAGGACATTCGGGATATGCGAGGCGTGAAAGTCGCTCAATGTCCGAACCGAGAGTGGCTAGATTTTCTCCAAATTTCTGCCTTCGGTTTGTGAGCGCGGAATAGCTATTTTGAGTAAGGTGACCCTCCCCGAAACGCAACTCGAGTTTGGCTTTCAGCTCCCCGAAATTCAGGCGCTCGACGTCTTGCACGGTCTCCAGAACCGAGCGGGCCTTCCCTCTTAAACTTGAGGCTAACGCGATAGTTTTCGCCGCGTCGTCCCAATTATTCGCCCGCGCAATGAGGTTAAGCTGCGAGAAGTATTCATGTAGCGGGGCCGACCCGTCATACGTATCGGGCTTAAGCTTGTAGCCAAGCCCAACTCTCACGTCCGCGGTGCCGACACACGCGTGTGCGGTCTGTTCCCCTACGTTGTTTATGGACGCAGCTCGGTCCCCCGAATTCGCTCCGCCTGCGTCCGCGTCCCTCTCGTTCGCGCGTACGGTTCGAATTCCTGCGGCGGCCGTGTTCGCACCCCTCTCGCTTGCGTGCGCGTCGTTAACGCTCGCGGTCGCACTTCTATCACCCGCGCTCGCGTTTCTCTCACTCGCGCGCACGACGCTTACGCCCACAACGCTCGCAACCACATCCCCCTCGCACGCGACTCGCGTTCTCACGTCGTTCACGGCCCGGGTTTCCGCATCCCCGGATGCTCTAAAATTGAGGGGACTTAGCTGCGGGACGTCGCTGGAGTTCATCCCACGGAGACGGCGAAGCTCCTCCTCCTGTCGACGGAACGTCGCCGCGTACTCTCTCTCCCTCCGTGCCTGTTCCTCGCGCAGGAGACGGACTTCCTCGATGACGGTCCGAAGAGTCTCCGTGATTGACGACATAGCCGTCGTCTCGGCAGACTCGTGCTGAGGTGTCTCCACCCGGAGTCTTTTCCTTGTGTCCATCGGGGTAAACGGAACGATGCTCGTCGTCGCTCATCCAATCCCGGACGAGCCCCCAAGATGTTACGCTCGTCGCGCGTCCGCTGCACTTCCTCACTTCTCACTCTCACGCGCGTCGCGTTCCCGACACTCGCACAATGAAAGGTGACTCAGTTAGAGGAAAGAAAACCCGTTTATTCGTTATCTCAGAATACAGCGAGACTCGGGCAGACACGTCCGAACGAGACGGTATCCCGGAGCCAAATCTGACAATCGTAATATGTAAACAACCGTCGCCAAGGACGATTCGCGTCTTCTCCACTACCGGGCGTCCCACATGAGCGCACAGCATGGTCGTACAGCACGGGCGTAACAATATATAATTATATATGTTTTTATATGGGGTCATATCTAATTATACATGGCCACATGTGCAATCAGTGCCCAGATAACAAAATGCCCGCAAAGTGAGCTCACGACGCGTGCACATCGTGCGGATAATTTGCACGGCGTGAACTCATGGTGCATGGGGGTTCGGGCCCTGCCGGAGTCGTCGCGCTTGTCTGCGACGCCCGGTCGCACCCCGTTTGCAGCGTCTGCACTCCCCGTTCCTGCTGGCGCGGGAGCTCGCGTATGTCTACGCTCCCTTCGGTCCTCAGGGTCCCCCACACATCGTCCAACAGTCGGCTGAAGGCGTCCCAAAACTCGGGATCCCTCTCATCGATGGCCCTCCAGGCCTCTCCATGGTGGTCCCAGAAGTCGACCCACTGCCTATGGGCGAATTGTCGGGCCATGGCGCTCTGTATCCCCCACGGCCTCTCAACGCTCCTCGCTCTCCCTACAGTCTCGGCAGTCTCGGCCGTCTCGGCGCACGCGGTAACCTCGCAAATCTCGGCAATTTCGGCAATTCCTACGGGGTCGGGATCAGGGGGGTAGTACGGCTTTACATCCTTAACATGGGTCTTGCCAAGGGACGATCCGTCCAGCTGTGCCAATTCGTACACGACCGGGGAGATCACCCGCTTGACTCGCAAAGGTCCCTGGAATTTGGGTGCCAATTTTCCCGCGATATTTTGCGCGGCCGAGGACAGCACGTGCTGCCTTTTCAACACTAGGTCTCCCACGCGGAACCTCCGCTGCCGTCTACGTAGATTATAATGGGCGGCCTGCCTTTGGTTCGCTTGATCCAAATTTTCCACTACCCACTCTCGCATAGCCTGCAGCTCGGTCATGCGCTGCGACCACTCCGCAGGGGCTCGCGGTTCAACCTGGCCTACCTCTTCCCCACGGTCGCGAAGCGAGTTCGGCGGTATCGGCTCGCGCCCGAGATTCACGAACGCAGGCGACGCCCCCAAGGACGAATGCGACGCGGTATTATACGCAAAACGAAATTGTGGGAGATACTTGTCCCACTCCCTATGATCCCTCTCAATAAAAGACACGATCATCGTCTTTAACGTTCGATTGACCCTCTCTACAGGGTTGGCCTGCGGATGGTATGGCGGTACAGTGGTGTGCGTGATGCCGTTCTCCTCTGCGAAGCTCTTCATCACGCGGTTTACAAACTCCGTCCCGTTATCCGTGAGGAGAATCTTTGGCGTACCCCACCGCGACACGATAAGATCTTCTAAGGCTTCCTTTATTTTCGGGCCCGTGGCCGCCCGCAAAGGCTTGATCTCGATCCATTTCGTAAATAAGTCCTGGATCACCAGAAGGTACTGGTATCCGGCTTTACTTCGCGGCAAGGGCCCTACTATGTCCGCGGCGATGGCAGTCCACGGCCCCTCAATGACGCGACGCCCCATCCACCCCGCGGGACTAGCCTGCTCGACTTTAGTCCTCTGGCACGTATCACACGTCCTGATATACCGGGTAACTTCGCGAAACATATTCGGCCAGTAATAAGACACAGCGAGACGCTGATATGTCTTCTCTATTCCTAAATGACCGGCTTGAGGGGCGTCGTGGGATTCGCGCAGAGCCTCCGCGCGTAGCTCTCGCGGCAACACCAATTTCCACCTATCCAGATCTTCGACTATATCCGAGATGACCGGTCGCGATCGCAAGAAATATAATTGCTTCGCGACTATTTTCCAATGGGCAAACCTTTTCGGGTCTGCCGCTACCTCCCTATACCGTTTCCGATACCATTCGTCGCTCGTACCTTCGCATTCTTCGACCTCGATCGCGGCACTCATGATTCCGCCTTCCGCGCCTTCATACATTCTCGATAAAGCATCCGGCACGTGGTGTAGGGCTCCTTTACGGTACTCCACGGTATAGTCATATTCCAACAATTCTAACGCCCATCGAGCCAAACGACCCGTGGGGTTTTTCAAGTTGTGGAGCCACCGTAAGCTACTATGATCCGTGACAACAGTAAATTGGTAGCCCTCCAAGTAAGGCCGAAACTTTTGAATGGCCCACACCACGGCCAAACACTCTTGTTCCGTTACTGAATACCGGGTTTCCGGGTCCGACAATACGCGACTGGCATACGCGATTACGCGTTCTTCGCCCTCTAGTTTTTGTGTTAGTACCGCCCCCAACCCAACCGAGCTCGCATCCGTCTGCAACACGAACGGCTCTTCAAAGTTCGGGCATGCCAGGACAGGGGCAGTCATCAAGCTTTCCCGAATGCTGTTGAAGGCATGAACCTGTTCATCCCCCCACTCCCAGCGCCTGCCTTTCTTCAAAAGGCGGGTCAGGGGCTCACTAAGCGTCGCAAACCGCGGTATAAATTTTCGATACCAGGAAGACATCCCGAGAAATCTACGCAATTGCCTAAGGGTTCGCGGAGCCGGGTACTCCATTATCGGACGCGTCTTTTCCGGGTCGACTGACAGGCCTCCCCCCTCCACGACGAAACCTAAGTAACGAACCTGCGATCTACAAAATTCGCACTTATCCATGTTAATCGTTAATCCCGCTGCTGTGATCTTATCCAATACCTTCTTCAACCATTCGAGGTGTTCCTCGAAGGTTTCCGTCGCGATAATTATATCGTCGAGATACGCGAAGACGAAGGGTTCCATTTCCGGACCTATCAAGCTGTCTAATAATCTTTGGAATGTGGCTGGGGCCCCCGTCAATCCGTATGGCATTCGGACGAAGTGATATAACCCCTTTCCCGGAACGCTAAACGCGGTAATCTCCCGACTATCTTCACTCAACGGAATTTGGAAATACGCTTGGCTTAAATCGATTGTAGATATGTATTTCGCCGAACGTAACTTATTCAATATCCCGTCCATCGGTGGTATCGGGTACGCGTCCTTTTTCGAGATTTTATTAACCCCTCGGAAATCTAAGCAAAACCGGTATTTGCCGTTCGACTTTTTGACCATCACTATGGGGTTTGACCATTGGCTGGAGGACGGTTCAATTATTCCGGCTTTCAGCATTTTGTCTACTTCCGCGCGAATCGCTTCTTGTACTTTCGGCGAAACTAAGTAGCAACGTTGTTTCAGAGGTGGATGGTCTCCTACCTCGATCTTGTGCTCCGTTAAATTAGTCAAACCGGGATTTTCCGACGGGGTTGCTATATTCCGTAAAAAATTTTTCAGGTGTTTCTGTTGGTCTTTCGTTAACTCTGCCAACCCGCAACAAACGCGAGAATCCGTCTCCTTTAAATGAAACCGGTAACGAGCGCGAGGTCTATCCGCGAAATACCATTCGGCTTTACCGAAGTCCAACGCGATGCCGAACCTTGTCAGGAAATCCATCCCCACGATACATGGTACAGCTAGATCGGGTAATATGCCCACCGAGATTCGAGAACTTCGGTCCTTCAACAGTAGTGGGAGCGAAACTTCATGTCGGACCGTAGCGAGTTGTCCGTTTGCCATCCGGATCCGGGTACCTCCCCTACGTGCGGTAGTTAGTCCTAAGCTCTGCACGATTTGCATTCCCTCCTTACCGATAAGCGTCCGGCTCGATCCCGAATCTACCAGGGCTAACAGGGAGCGACCGCCTATCTTAATTTTAAAGTACTGCAAAGGCGGCATCTCGGGAGAATCGAACGTTACGTACGAATGTGGGAGCCTTTCGGCATCGGTTTTCGCGGTTCGGGCCTCGTTCTCGACGACTGGAGCCGTAGGGACCCGTTCTACTGACTCCCTCCCGCGTTTCCCGAGCACGTAGGGCACGTCCGCGTAGTATATCCCCGCTTGCCACATCGATAGCAATGTTGCTGCCGAGCCTCTTTACAATTACGCGCGCGATGTCCCGTCTTTTCGCAATTCCAACATTTCATGTTGGAATCGTCGAGATCGGTTACCGCCGCTGCAGCGGTAGAGGGCGCGGTCTCGGTGGTAGCGGTGGCTTTCGCGGCCTTTTTCCTTCTCCCGCTTTTCGTACCGACCGCCTCCCCCGTGGCGACTGTGCTTGGATTTCGCGATTTCCCTTTCGGGGCGTGATATGCTAAATCCGGGAAGATAGACTGTTCCGGTAACAAGGGTGGCCGATACATCTTGTCCGCGAGAAAACTTCGTTCTAGTCGCGTGGCCATATCCTCCAACGTGTGGAAGTCGGAGAATTCAAAACGACGGATGGCAATCTGCAACCGCGGCGATAGATTGCGATGAGCAAGCGTGAGCTGTTCCGCGAGAGGCCACGGGGGACTCATCCGCGCGAATAAGGCCCGTAGACACGTTAAATAGTCGACCGCCGACTCGTTTTCCCCCTGCGTTCTCCGCATGATTTCTTCCCGTAGGGTGAACAAGTAATCCGGGTCGCCGAATCTGGCTCGCCACGCGTGTTCGAAATCCCGCCAATTTCGCCAATTCTGGCTCTCTAAACGGACCCAATATAGCGCGGTACCCGATAGGAACAGGGGCAAACACTTAAATAAATCGGCGTCCTCCACCGGAATAATCGCCCGAGCCTCCTGAATGCGTAGCAAAAATGCCTCCGCATCACTACCGCGTTGCCCCGAGAAGTGGAGGTTCCACTTTCTCATCAGATTATAGGCCTCAGCCGCGGATCCGCGCGCGTTTCGCCGGTCGGTTGTGGCCCGCGCGACGCCATCGTACACGTGCGACGGATACTCCGTTTGCGGGGGTGCCGTACGAAGGGGTTTTCCCCCCGTGTTCCCGGGGTAGAGGGGGGGCGGCAAGCTGTACGCCCCCAGATTCGCAAAGGGATCCTCCTCATTCGCGGTCCCATCTTTTCGCCCCGTCCCGCGGTCGCCCTCCGGCGTGGCGTTTTGCACTCCTATCATAGGCAGGGGCGGGGGTGGGGGATTGTCGTTCACTGCGTCGTTCATCGCGGACGCCTCGTATCTAAGTAAACGCGCGCGCAAAACCGGCAAGATACCGTCCGTGCTCAATCCCCGATCCTCCAAGTGCTGAATCGCCTGCTCCTTCGTTAGCCGGCTAACCCACCGGAGAGGCGAGTCGTCCTCCCGCATACCGCGGGGCCTCCCCGCTTTACCCCAGCCCCCTCGAAGGGGCCCTATCTTCGCCTACCTACCGCGACTGTCAAACACGAAACCGAAAATCTTATCTCCCCTTAATAACCGTGGCCTCCAACGCCAGGGTTAAATTGCTTTAAGGCGCGCACACGACGTCTCCACTCGCGCGGAGACGGAAAATTTTCCCGAATTCGCAAACCAACGAAAATGTATGCCAGCCGCAATATTATCGGACGCTATTCACTCTCGCGAAACTCAGTTATCGAGTCGACAATATTCCCGAAACGTAAACAGGCAGGAATGCGGCGCAAGAAACGACAGAAAAACTCAAGTTCCCGAATACCGGCCGCACGCGAACCAAAACAAAGCCGCTCTCACGCGATAACCCGCACTACGAACATGGCACCGAAATTCCAGGGCCACGAATATTCACTTAAATTAACAATTTGGGAGCTCAATCAATCCACACATATAGGGAGCACACACATATAACACAAAATAAATTTTTATTGCGCACGCTCTCTCTCCCGATCTTTCCTCCTAATTTATTGAATTCTCGGGCGAGAAGCCCCACGTTGGGCGCCAAATTTTTTTATGACGACGACGATGTCCGCTCGGTCTCGCCGGCCGAGAAGGAGCGCGCCGTCATTTTATTATCAAAGGGCCAACGTTCCCGAAGGGCTCTATTAATTCACAGCCGATGGTAGCTCGACCGAATCCTTTTCGCAAAACGTAATATGGGCGCCAGGTGCGATTTCTCGCACTACGATACACGAAATCCTGATTCGCTATCACCTCAGGCGTGAGTCCGATATAGGAGGAGAGGGAGCGTAGCGCAATTAGTACACCATAGATATAACAGAAGAATGTTTAATATGGAGAATAGCACAGTGTATAATGGCGGCGCGGTTGCTCCCGCCGCGATCGCGATTTCGGATTGAGGAGCTCTGGGAGCTTCCTCTCTTAATTTCTGCTATACAATGAGTCCCACCCCGCGTGTCTCGGTACTGACACACTTTTATTACGACAAATCCCTCCCTGAATCGCGCGGTACCGACAACTATTAATTCCCCTCGACGCAACAGACTTACGATTCACGCACACCTAACTCGAATTTCCCCTCGACGCAACAGACTTACGAACGCACACATTACCCGAAGTATTTTTCACAACTCGACGAAGATTAGCCGCGAACGACTCACGAAACGGCAACGACGCCGAATGGGAACGGCTCGCAAGACGATTACAATTCGCGATACATTACGCTTTCAACACTCAGCGCGATCTCGCAGTCCCGAAATGGCCGCGAATCTCTCGGATCCCGCGAGTCCCGTTAACCGCGGATCCTGGATTCCACGAGCCCTGAAATGACCCCGCGATTTACGCCTCGCGAGGTCCGCAACACACAAAACGCGACGGTGTCCCGCACGCCACGACGCGATCACGCGGATCCCCTACGGCCCCGCGATGATACGGTGTCCGGCCCGTACGGAAAACACCTCGCCCAAAACCGCTCAATCACGCGAAGCGCATTTCGCCGTTCCCATACTCCGAGTCTACACGATACGGCCCTTGACGGGTCCCGACGATACGACAATTACTCACAAAGCGATAATTAACCCGACGACACGACCATTAAATGCGTTGACTGCCGGCGGCCGCGCACCCGAACTCCCGAGACGGGCGAATACGCACTTTTCCGGCCGAGTCCTCCCGCGGTATTCTTTTCGGGATATTTAAGCGATCACATGCTTCCGCGGTACAACGCGACTCCCGAGAGGACCTCGGTATTGCTTCGACCTTACTTGTGGTGCTTGTGCAGTGGCCTTACAATTAAGTCCGCTCCGGCAACAGGTAGTCTCGTCAGGGGGTCGAATGGCACCTCTCTGTACGACGGCCCGCGCGACAGTGACGAACTTCTGGTTCGGGGGAATCACGCTGGGCCCGCGGTGGCGCTCCTGCGCGCCGGTGCCGCACGCCCTGTCTCTCTTGGCGGGTGCTGCGCCCTACTCGACGCTGCGCCTACTACGGCGCCCTCGCGCCTGCCTCCACCCGCTTGCGGTAGTGCCCAAAATGGCGCCGGGTCCGGCTGTCCAGGCCGCGACTCCGGGATCGGTTGCTCGACGGTCGGGCTGGCCAGGCCCTGGCTCGTCGACCGGTGGCATACTCCGGGGGTGGATGACCCTTCAACGGGGACCTTCGCCGGGGCGTCCCCCTCTCCGGTCCCTCCGTGTGCGGGTCGTCATTCCGTGTGGCGGGCCAGCGTCCTCCTCCCCGACAGGCGTTACGCGGCACCGGCTATGGGCCCCAGCGCGACCCGTCCGTCGGCCGTCCGTCCTCGACACGTTCCCAGCTGGTCGTTCGCCGACTCCCTCGGTGCGACCCTAAGTCGGTACAATTCTTTTGGCCATCTGCTCCGCACCTGTAAGTCTCGCAATCCTGTTAACCTAAATCTAACGCTAACGCCCCGCCCGCCCCGGGCGGAGGCACCACCCTTGACGCCTCCCTCGGCCGAGCTATCATCCGGGCCGGGGACGTGACTTTGTCACGTCACAATATATATTCAATAGGATTCGTTTCTCGTATTTAAAATTTGACGGACAGTGGTATAAAGGCGGTATCAAGAGACACGGCACTGTCTCATGTCAAGCAGTGCCAAGTTGTAATATATGCATGGAATAAATCATTTCACTTTTGATTCTATAGCTTTTGAAAAAATATACATCTTAATTTATCAATGCTTTATTATCGAAGTTAACAGTTCTTTTCCAATATATATTGACTATATATGGTCATATATGATTATATATGATTATATATAATGCGACCCGTTTTCCTTCGGTCTCGCCAGCCGAAGGGGCGTTGCAGCAAATTGCCTGTAAAAGACGGTAGCTTCCCGGTATCCGCGACAGTAGTTTCCCGACGAAATATTCTAATGGGCGCCAGGTGCGATTACGCGCACCACGTTTCGATAGCTCAATCCTTTACGCGATTACCCAACGCTAACTCAGGGTGTCAGTTCTTTGTCGAGGGAGGTGAGGAAGGAGCGTAGCGCAATCAGCACACAGCAAATAATAAGATAAAGAATATAATATATTTCATAAACAGAACCCGGTAAACGAAACGATGAAGAGTATAATATATTTCATAAACGAAACAGAACTCGGTAAACGAAACGATAACGAATGTAATATATTTCATAAACGAAACAGAACCCGGTAATCACACAACGAGCGAGAATTCGCAGGACCGATACGAAACCAAACCCGAACGAACGAGAGTTGTGTGTCGCAAACGAAATAGGCTACGGTAATCACACAACACACGAGAAGTCGCAAGACCGAGGGTATCGTCCCGCAATACATAAGTCGAAGTATCCGGCAATCGGTCCGCGAGGACACATACACGAATATACGGCGGAATTCACAAGATCGTGACCGCGAACAGGCAACGCAATGCCTCAATCACCACAACGATACCGAATTATTCCGGCCGTATGGCCGCGAAACTCTCCGCTGAGCGAACGCGACGATATTTGCCCGCACGGAGACGACGCAATATATCCGCGAGGCTCTTCCAGGAGCGCGGCGCAATACCCCTGCCGAAACGCGCCCCTAACGCGCCCGATATTCCGCGACACTCGCCACGTACGCAACAGAATGTCCGATAGTTCGCGATAACACGATACATCCGCGACGATATACGCGATCAACACGTCCGCGACAACGTACACGGCTTTCCACGACACGCACGCAATACCGTATAACGCATACGGCACGCCTCGATTCACGAATACGCAATTTCACACGCACACGATACGTCCCCGTTCACGAACACGCAATTGCACACGCACACGATTTGACTGCCGGCCGCGCGAGCTTCCAAGGAGGGTTTTATGAGACTTTTCCGGGCTCGATCTCGGCCGCTTCGCGATCACGCACTCCGCTGGAATGCAGGAGTAATCTCACCGGCACTCGCAACAGCGGGAGCCGGTAGCCACGTGCAGGATGTAACCTGATCGACCCAACGGTACTCTAATCGACAATCACGCGCGACAATTATTCGGACCGAGATCGAGCTCTAATTACCGTGGTAGCACCGGAGTGGAGATCTTACAAGGTCGCTCGCTGTTGCTCGGCTGCGTCGGGACACTTTTCCGGGGGTGGCTCCTCGGCTGCGGCTGATTCGACAGTGCACGAGTGACCGGCCCGGCGGGACCACGCTGGGCCCCCGCGCATGCGCCTCAAGCTCGCAATTTTCCGCCCTGCCGTAATGTGGCGCGTGCCGCTACGCTCGCGGCACCGCTCAATCCGCTGCCTGCCCGCGGTAATTTCAATCGGCTGTTCGACTGCGGGCCCACTTCAGGATCAGCCGGGCTGGCCAGGCCACGGCTATGCTGCTCGGTGCCCTTGGTACCGTCGGGGGGAGGCGTCTGGGTCGTGCACCCGCTCTGCAGTAGCGGTGCCGTACCCCTCTATATCTCTGCTGCGGCGGGCTTAGATGTGCTGGGCGAGACATTCCCTGCGCCTCCGCGGCGGTGGGCCCCAGCGGTCCGCCCGTCGGCCAACCACTTCGCCTAGCGCTCCCCAAGCGTCCGTCCTTCCCTCGTCGCGACATGAAAGTCGTCACAGATCTCCTTCGTTGATCCCACGCTCCGGCACCACCTGTCGCACTTACATCTAGCTTACAGAAAAGAACGATTATTAGCGCTATTAGCCCTCCCCTACTCGTGTCGAGGCGCCATCCCCGACCTTCCCCTCGGCCGAGCTACCGCCTGGGAGGTAGACGCGACAATGTCACGTCACAATAATTATATATGATCATATAGAGACAAAATTCGAGTTCCCCCGTAGCCCTCGGCGGGGGAACAGGCGGATAAGTGGTAGTAGAGGAAAGGAGGTGAAGGAAGAGATTTGAGATGTGAGGAAGGTGCTGGATGAAGGGAGTAGATAGGGAAGTGCGAAAGGAAGACGGGAGATTGGAGGTGAAGCGGACGGTGGTCCGGAGGAGGCGGGAAACGTTGGTGAAGAGGCAAGCGAAAATTAAGGTTAGGGAGAAGGGCGGGATTGAAGGAACGGAGGTATCAGCCCAGGTTACACGATGAGGGAAGTGAGCGAGTTGGCAGCATGGAGTATCGATCGGGCGATCGATCGAGCTGACGCGAGACGGAGGGATGGTCGATGGTGGCGCAGCAGGTGCGGAACGGAGCAGCGAGTCATCGCGACAGATCGATGGATCGAATGATCGAGAGTAAGGGCAGTGTAAGAGGGAAGGAAGGAGTCGAACGCAAGGAAAGGAGATGTTTGAGGAGGGCTTAAAGGTGAGGGTAGAGGTGAAGGAGGTGAAAGTAGTAGGTCAGAGAGGAGAATGGGTGACTATATTGGTTAAGTTGGGAAGCGAGAAGGATAAACGGAGGGTAGAAAGAGTGGAGAAAGAAAGGAGAGAAGGGAGAGAGAAGGAGGGTTATGGAGCAAAAAGGACCGCAGAGGAAGAGATCGTGAAGAGGATGGAGGAAAAACTTTTAATGGACACGGACGAGGAAGAGGAAGGCAGGAAGGAAGGAGAGTAGGAGGGAGGCAGGTAGAGAGGAGAGAGGAGGGGAGTCGGAAAGAGAAGTAGTAAGGGAAAGGGAGGGAAAAAGGAGATGGAAATAGGACGGAGGGTATGCACGTTTTTTTTTTCAGATTGAGCAGAGCGAGGAGAGAAGGTGACGAGCCAAAGGAGAGAGTACGACAGATGGAAGGGGAGGAGCAGAGATGGATGGAAAGGACAGGGAGAGATGCCAGAAGCAGCAGAGGCCAGGGATGAGGGACGGACGGAAGACGATAGGAGGGTGTTATTACTTGTGAGGCCGCGCATGGTCAGGACGTGAGGGGAGGGAAAGAATTGGATGTAAAGGGTTGGGTACGTCCCTGCAAAACGCCAAATGATTAAGATTGTAAACCTTACGGGGATATACAATAAAAAATTCTACTACTACTAGAGACAAAATTAATATATAATTGCATTATATATAATCATATATATTTATATATAATTATATATAATTTTTTTTCCCGGGTACGCTCATATGACCTGCAGTATTATTTTATAATACTGAATTATATAATATTATGTAACGAATTTTTGAATTTAATATTGTATCTATAATATATATAAAAACGATTCAAATAAATTTTTAAATTTAGGATTAAATATCTGTAGCATATATGATGACTTGCGAATCTATATCTATACAGATATTGTGCTATATCTGGTTGTACATAGGACAAGATTAGGCATATTAATATATCTGGCTATATATGACTTCATATATAGTTGTATATAATGCTATATCTAGTTATATGTAGAGTGCATTACCCGGGAAAAAATGATTAGATATAATCATATATAATTATATCTGGTATATATATAATTATATATAATTATATCTGGTATATATATAATTATATATAATTATATATGTTTTTATATGGGGTCATATCTAATTATACATGGCCACATGTGCAATCAGTGGTCCCACATACAACCAGATATAGCACCATATCTACTTGTATATAAATGTATATAATTTTATGTGAAGCCAGATATAATGATATGTGAGTAGTGCACTCTACATATAACTAGATATAGTATTATATACAACTATATATGCAGTCATATATAGCCAGATATATTAATGTGACTAATCTGGCGCTATATACAACCAGATATAGCATCATATCTAATCGTATATAAATGTATGTGAAGCCAGATATGATGATATGTGAGTACTGCACCCGACATATAACTAGATATAGTATTATATACAACTATATATGCAGTCATATATAGCCGGATATATTAATGAGACTAATCTGGCGCTATATACAACCAGATATAGCACCATATCTAATCGTATATAAATGTATGTGAAGCCAGATAAAATGATATATGAGTAGTGCACCCTACATATAACTAGATATAGCATTATATACAACTATATATGCAGTCATATATAGCCAGATATATTAATGTGACTAATTTGGCGCTATATACAACCAGATATAGCACCATATCTAATCGTAAATAAATGTAGGGGAGACCGGGGCTAGACCGCTAGATTTTTTCGGTGCCGATTTTTAACAACAAAATAAATAATTTAAGTTAAAATTGGTATACCACTGTAAAGAGTGAACCTTTAGCTACAAAATTTATACAGGAAATTTTTATCTATGTCGCTTTGTTTAACCGGTATAGAGCAAAAACGACAACGGTGCAAAAATTGAAATCTCAAAAATGCCGGGGTTGAACCGTTACCCCCCCGGGGTAAATCCGTTACACTGCATTTTCAATACATATACGTACATCTAATCCTGAAAAATGATAGGATACATTTTAATAATTGTTTTTTAAGAGAAAAATAAAAATTTATTTCAAATTTTTATGCGAAACATTAAAAAATAATTGTTTTACCTATTCCATAAAACAATCAAGGCACGTGAATACAGATCCTGACAAGCGCACGCATGTGTTGTGTGCCCTACGCTCGCACGCAATGCATTGTTTCCCATATGCTCTGCTTGTCAACTTCTTTGAGCACACGCAGTACGTATTATCCAAATCTTCGTCAGAATCCGACCGCTGCTGCTTCCTTGATTTCGATTTACGCCCACTGCTCGTCGAAGGCTGCGGTTCTGTTTGTGTGGCATTTTTTTTCAAGTCGTTCAACGTGCTTCTCCGGACATCGAATTGTTTTGCGGCTGCGGAAACGCTCATTTTATTTTTTCTCACCGCAAGAACTGCCTTCTTGAGTTGCTCCTTGTCGACGGGAGTCGTTTTGCGACGAAACGTGCGTACCATTTCCCTCCTATACAAACTGACGCACGTGCAAGGGAAGACAGAATCACGCTCGAGGGAAACCTAACCTGAAATCGCCGTGAGCTGAAGTCGTGCGCCCGGCACGCCATAGTGACGAGACTGGCGGACCAGCCCCGGGTGCTTACTGGCGGATAAGCCCCAAACATAAGTTTCAGGTTTGATCGCCCACGAAATATTAGACATCAACGATAATGAAAAAACTACACTGGATTCGTATTCAGCATGCATTACTCTTTATAATCACTTACTTTGAGATTCGGTGATACAATAATATTCAAGATATTACAAAATTTCCACGCGCAGAAAATTTCACTTTCACCTTCCGAAAACACGTTTGCCCTCGTAAAAATCATAACACGGCAGGTAACCTGCCGAAACTCCGTTGGTCACATGGGTACCATAAGCAGCATTATATACAACTATATATGAAGTCATATATAGCCAGATATATTAATATGCCTAATCTTGTCCTATGTACAACCAGATATAGCACTATATCTGTATAGATATAGATTCGCAAGTCATCATATATGCTACAGATATTTAATCCTAAATTTAAAAATTTATTTGAATCGTTTTTATATATATTATAGATACAATATTAAATTCAAAAATTCGTTACATAATATTATATAATTCAGTATTATAAAATAATACTGCAGGTCATGTGTGCGTACCCGGGAAAAAAAATTATATATAATTATATATAAATATATATCAAGAGACACGGTAGTGTCTCGCGTCAAGTCAGAAAATATATTGTTACGCCCGTGCTGTGCGCTCGCTGTGCGCTCGTGGCGTATCGCCCGTTAGACGCCTGGGCGGCAGAAGAATATCGCAACCGGACAACGGGTTGCTTGACGACGCTGTTTACTAACAGCCGGTCGTCAGATTTCGCTCTGGACCTCAGACTTGACGGACGCGTCTTGTAGTATCTGAGCAATAAATCCTTTAATCTTTTATAATAACGGAGAGTATCTTTATTCCCGGTGACGGGGAAGCGCGCGCGTTCGCGAGTGCGGTGAGCGACTGTGAGAGTGCGGCGAACGCGTGACGAGCGTAACAATATATAATGCAATTATATATGAATTTTGTCTTTATATGATCATATATAATTATATATAATCATGTATAATCATATATGACCATATATAGTCAATATATATTGGAAAAGAACTGTTAACTTCGATAATAAAGCATTGATAAATTAAGATGTATATTTTTTCAAAAGCTATAGAATCAAAAGTGAAATGATTTATTCCATGCATATATTACAACTTGGCACTGCTTGACGTGAGACAGTGCCGTGTCTCTTGATACCGTCTTTATACTACTGTCCGTCAAATTTTAAATACGAGAAACGAATCCTATTGAATATATATATATATATATATATATATATATATATATATATATATATATACATATATATTGTCACGACTTTTTCAACCCCCGGACCGCTCCGGGACGGGTGTCGGATCAAAAGGAGCAAGGAGAGCGGGATGACAGGCCTCTCCGATAATTCTCTCGCACCTCCGGCACTCCACGAAACGATTACGATGTTGGGCGCCAGACGCGTACGATCGCGTCCACGAAATCGCGAAAACCAAAACGAGACGCCAAACGAATTGTGTGGAGGTGCGTGGAATCGGCTAGCTTGGCCTAATCACGGGGCGGGGTTAAGGCAGGGCGGCGCGATATTCGGCGGGGCGACACAAAAAATTTTGGAACTCAAGCAGATAACAGAGAAAATAACATTTATTGAAATAGTACGTTATCCATCCGGCTTCGATCAAACACAAAATAAATCGGATAACTGAATCCCGAATAGCCGGGGCCGTGTGGCCGGACTTATTCAACAGAAATAATTTCTAACGCGGCCATTAAACACACGCGAAGCCAAGCTTAGTGTAGGCGCACGGAAAGCGCAGTTCTCGAACTCTTAACAATAATAATGACGCGAGATACGGCGTTAACGGAAAATGTCGCGAAATGATGGTGCCTCACGCTCGAAACGGGCGAACGCCACGCCCGTACGAGAAGTCCATCGCCAGGCTATCGTGATCTACGCGAGAATTTTCTACATGGGCGCAACACGGGGCGCCGCGATTTGTGACAATACAAGGAATACTATCTCTAACGCAAACTTCAAGGTTATCGCAAGTAGGGGCGGGTCGCCCTAGGACGTAACGCAAGTAATACCGAACGCGAGGGGCTTGTGAACGAAAGCTTCTCAACGTGAGAGCAAATCTAACGCAATTACTCCATGGGCGCTTGACGCAATTATCAACTCGTAATACCGGGATCCGAACACAATCGATACGCTAACACCGACGCTAGAACAGAAGAATTTCCCGACGCGAAGAAACGGTAACGCAATTTACGAAGTACCGGCCCGTATGCGGCCGTACACCAAGGTCGCGATGACGACGCGATATACTCGCGATATCGAACTCCCTAACGCGTCTGTCGCGGTCTCCAGGGGTTCGCCATCACGCTTGTACTGCGGTTCCGCGGCCACGAGACCATCCCGAGGCCCTTCGCTCTCGTTATCGATCGCGAAATTACACTCGATCTCACATGCGTTATCCCGAGCGAGAGCGTGCACCGGAGGGCGGTGTCGTGGCTTTACATTGCGAGAATAACGGGCAACCTCACCGGCGATACGCCTTCTCCTGGTTCCTCGCCGTCACCTTCGACCAACGGTCCTCGATCCGCCAAGTAAGATCGATATACCCGACTCGGGGTGGCTATCGCGTTTCTGAGCAAAACGTGTTATCTCGCCGACGGACGACCAGAGAGTGTCGCCGAATTCTCGCTCGATAACGAGATCGATGCGGTCGCCCCTCTCGGGGCGCGCGGACCAATCGGAAGCGAGCTTGCAAGCCCGCACGATACCAACGCAGGATCGTCGCAAGGGGATCCTTCGGGGGCGCGCAACGGTCCCTCGGCGGCGTAGCGGCTCCTCAAATTTTTCCCTGGCGGCGGACGGAACTTTGCTTGTGCCGGTTGGCCTCCGGTTTGACCCTGGGGCGGTGGCCAGCCACCCCGTAGGTCGTTGTTGCTTGGAGATCCTCCGCTGTAGCCGGGTTTTTACCCAGGCGCCTGGGGCCCCGCTATCGGCGGCCCCGTCCGTCGCTGCCTCCGTGCCGCACGCCTGCCGCGTTGCTCTCGCCAGCCCGTGATCTCTGCTGCTTCCGTGTTTGCCACCCCTCATCGGTCGTCAATCGTCCTTGGTTTCCCTCGCCGATCACTCCCTCGAAGGTTGGCCGTGGCGTGGGTGAGGTGCCGCGCGTATTACATTGCATAAAAAAAAGAAAGTAATCAGAATGCGGAAACGCGATTAAATACGACCCCTGGAGATCTCGTCGTTGCCTCCCTGGTCCGTCCCTGGGCGCAGAATTTCGCGCCTTGTGACGGCGGCGGGGCGCCGCGACGGTGCGGCGAGCCGCAACGTCACAACATATACATATATATACATATAAAGTTTCACATACATTTTGACATGATTATATATAAGTTCATATAATTTATATATAATGTATATATATATATATATATATATATATATATATATATATAAGAATTAAGCATTTATCCATGTAGATTATATATGATTGTATATAACCATATATAAACTTAAATTCGGATTATCCGATAGATGGCATCCGATAGGATTTATTTCTCGTGTTTCAAATTTGACAAACAGTGGTATAAGAATGGTATCAAGAGACACGGCAGTATCTCACGCCAAGCAGCGCCAAGTTATATGTAAATCATTTCACTTTTGATTCTAGCTTTTGAAAAAATATACACTTAATTTATCAATTCCTTAATCGAAGTTAACAAAATTCTTTTTTAATATACATAAAATATTTATTATGTTAGATATAATCACATATAATTATATATTCAATTCAATGGAATATTCTTTTTTCATGTTCTATTTTCTTTCTTTATTCCATAAGTATCTTTTTACAACAAAATATTACAATTTATGAATTACGAATATCAGTATTTAAATGTATCTAAGACTATTGTAAATGCTAATAAAATCTAAGTAATGGATATGAAACAAAAATCTCACTATATTGATTATCTCTTAAATTACATTAAACAAAACAATAACACATAGATGTCATTATATATGTAAAAATCTTCGTTATATGTCAGGTTTCTATTTATATAATTTCAATTCAATTCAATTCAAATCTTTATTCTCTCCCCTTCCGGGGTTGCAAAGGCGTTTTATTTCGGGCAAACGTTCCCAAAACCCTTACATACAATCATCAAACATATAACATATAACCACATTTCACATGGCGTTTTATAGGGACGTACCCAACCCTTTACATAAATCCCTTAACCCAACTATTTAGCACCTGGCCTTTTTACGACCTTACAATATCCTATTACTTATCCCGCCCCTTCTAGGACCTTCCCTCCATCCTCTTCTCTTGCTCCGCTTCGTCCTCGTCCGTGCTCACCAGCAGTTTTTCCTCCATCCTCTCTGCGATCTCGTCCTCCGGCGTCTTCCTGGTCCTCCCACCCTCCTCTTCTTTCCTTTCCTTTCTCTTTTCCCTCTCTTTTTCTTCTTTGATCCTATCTTCCACCGACTTATCTGCGTCTATCTTTACCTTCATCCTACTTCCTTCTTTCCTTCTCGCTTCCAGTACTTTCCTGCTATCTTTTTCGCTTCCCATCTTTACGAGGATTGTTATCCAATCCCCTCTGTGTCCTATCTGGTTCACCTTCTTCACCTCCGCATTCACCTTAAGACCATCTGTGAAAAGTTGATTCACCTTATTCCAATTCGAGCTACCTCCTCCCCATCTCTTCTTCTCAACCCTAATTATCACATTTTTCTTTCTTTTTTCATCGTCGCTCTCTTCTTCTTCTTCATACCACTATTTTGTCTTACATATCTTACCATTTTCCTCCTCACTCGCTTCTCTCTTCCTTTTATTTGAGCATTGTTCCAGTCTGTATACCTTCCTTTTCAGCTTCTCTATTTCCTCTTTCATTTCCTTTATCTCCTCCTTGTACTCCTTTATCACTTTCATCGTTCTCTCTTCCGCTACCTTCTCTATCGCCTCCTTGTCGAGTGATATCGTTGCTTTGCATAGCATCTTTCGTTCCATCTTTCTTTCCTCACCTCCTGCGTATCGTATTTCTGCTTATTGCCTTGCTTTCGCTCTTTCCTACTTCCTACTACTCTCCCTTTTCTCTCCACTATACCGCCTCCTCCAGCTCTCCAAATTCCACCCGCTTCTCCACTCTCCTCAACTGACCAAACGCGACTCCCTTGATGTTTTTTATCTGGCGTTTCCCACAATATTAGATCTTGATTAATTTCTTTGGTTTGACTCTGTCTCAAAGGCGTCCCGTTACGACGTACTGTACGAGAAGTCATAGGTAGCACCGGTTCACTTTCGGCACATGCCACGTAAGTTTCATCAAATACAACACTTTTGCTCGTTCTACTGCTTTTTGGTGTGCTATTTGCCGGGACAGTTCTATTTCTGAGTACTCTTGGTCCTAAATCAAGATCTCCCATGTTTTCTGAAATTATTTCAGAAACGTTTATCTTGCCATCTCTGTTCGCTGGTGTTGGAGGTGAAGACAAAATAAGTTTATCATTTGTTGTATCCTTGTGAACTCGATTTGTTAAGCTGTTTATGGATGGTATCTCCACATCGTTTGGCGATTCTTCAATAATCGATAATACCGAACACGCTATATCGTAAGTTACATTAATTGGATGCATATTCTTTTTTTTTATCTTGGATACGGATTGGTTGTCTTGCGACAACAAATCTTCCTTGTTTAATGTTCCTCCTTCCATTTTGTTTTTTTCTGGCGGCAAAAATAAGCGGTAATGAATTTGGATGTGATGATACAATTTGTTTTTTAACAGCAGGCTTGGTGATTGCGTATGCCTGCTCCTCCTCCTTCCATTTTCTGTTTCGACGTTGCTCCAATTTCTCAAATCCTGTTTCACAATTTTTGACCTCCATGTATGTTTTTCCCCAAAATTCTTGAAGATCTTTGCACGTAACCGGTATTTTTCCTTTACCAGTCTCGCAGTCCTGCACTAAGCCACGAAATCTCTCGAACTTTTCATTTATTAGCAAATTTGTCTGCCCTATCGCTTGTCGTATGTCATACGTAGCTTTTTCTGATACATCTTTCTGCAGTCCGATCTCGAACCATTTCTTACAAAGCTCCTTGAGTTTATCCGTTTCTTTGTTTACGAGTCACGAGAAGTTTGAAGTACTGAGGAGTTCGTTCCTCTTCTTCCACGCATATGTTTAAATTTTGCATAACAGTGTCTTCAGTGGGAATTTCGTTGGATGGACGAATACTCAGCTGTTGATGTACCTCTTTTCTAGAATTCCTCTTGCCACTTCGTGTGAGATACGGTGAAGAAACAATGCGATCTTCTAAAGAACAATTTTCTTTCTCGGAAGATCTCGGAGTAGACTTTCGACTGGTCGGTTCATTTAATTTCTGCGCCAAGTTTTGCTCAACTGATAAAAATCGACTTGTGGAATACTTTGTAGTACCATCAGAAGTTTGTGAACACTTTTGTTGTGTCTTGTGGCGTTTTTTTCATTGGTACATGATCAAATAAAGTTATCTGTTTTAACCCTGACGGAGGTTTAAAACAGTGATCAGGTGGGGCAAATGATTTCTTTACATTAGCTGGTGATTTGACATGTCTCTTGCTTACGGGTGGTGAATACCCGCAAGAGTGATGAACGATACCAACTTTGAAAGCAGGTTTCTTCATAGATAACGCTAATTTTTCTTTTTCTTGTTTTTCATGTCGCCACAGCAACAGTTTTTTCATACGCTCATCAGTAACAGTTGATACAGTCTCTGCCGGCTGCGGGGAACATGCAGGTAAGTTGCGATGGCTGTTAAACCCTTTTCTTCTAGCCTCGCGGCTCTTGTTCTTGTCTTCGGCGAATCTCAGGCGTGGATTCTTATAGTTTTGTTTGAAATTCAGCATTTCCGTAATAACGACGCAACGCAAAAAACACGATGAAGCACACGTTACTTTTAATCCAACTGTATCTAACGTAACGAACGGCAGTACAACTCCACATATGATTATATATAAAATCGACATTAGATATAATTAGATATAAAAAATGGCCCGATATAATTGTATATAATTGCATATAACCACATACAATTATATATAACCATATATGGTTTGCGACGCTTTTTCCTCCGGTCTCGCTATCCGGAGGAGGGCTATCGTGGATTAACTTACCGATGCATCAACTCTCACTTAATCTGGGCGCCAGGCGTGACTATGCACCGAACACGATACTACTATTAATTTACTCACGAATTTGCCCGAAGACTCAGGGCTGGGCTTTTGGCTGGCGGGAATTTGGAGCGGGGCGGTGCAATTAGAGCACAAAAATAAAATAGAAATAATATATTTAAAGGAAAAAAAAACAAATAGAATATATTAGAGACAGAGGTGTAAATAAAGATCGAAAAGATATGCGAAATCAATCGAAAATCGGAAGGTTTACGGTAGCGCGATGCTTAATAACTAAGACGAGGTAACGAACGCAAATACTTAGAGACTATCGCAAGACGGCGGACGCGAATAGGTCGCCGAACGACGAACACAAGTATCTGAATAGCGCAATATCAACGCGAATATTCCACAAACGCGACTGCTTAGAAAGCGCAAGATTTTAACGCGAATACTTAACGCAACTCATCCGCAGTAACATAATTCCAAGAAGCCGACGCGAAGATTCCCGCGATAGAACATACTTCAAGGGTACCGACGCAATTAACGGATTCTTATTACGAGTTCGACTCGACGATTCCGCGGGGACGAATACTATGCAACGCGACACCAGCAAATACGCTATAACACGATATACACGACGCGGCCGCATGCCACGTACACGAAACTTATGTGACTCTCGCTGGTGGCACTCGGGCGTTTCCGATCCCGTACGCAACACGAAACACGAAATTAAACACGTATCGCGGACGATCCCGCGGTCAGCCACGCAAATCCCGTCTCGCACGAGTCCGGCGATTCCGCGGTGCCACGTCGATCCCGACGATCGCTGCCAACGCCCATTAACGGTCTCCGCAGCCCGAATGCGTAGCGTCACCGTAACGGGGTCGAGTGCCCTTCAAAGTACATGGCCACTCGGCGCCCGCTTAACACAATTATTTCCGCGATCTTCCCGGCGCGACTCCCGTCGTCACTCGCCGTCCGATCGCGCACAACACACGAAACGACACTCACGAAACGCACGTGGGTGACTGTCGGCCGCGGCGGAATTCCCGGGGAGGGTCCCCTACGGTCTCTACCTACTTGGAGTTCTGCTGTCGGCGAGGCCCCGGCAAGGATTCAGATACGATCTTCCCTCTTTACTCTCTCGCGACGGTAACAGCACGGCAGGTACACTCCGGGGCCGGCGCCTCGAGCAGAACGTCCGTTTCACCGCGAAGACGCCAGGGTGGTGACCTTACAAAGAATCGCTGCTCAATCGGTCCGGGAGGTCCACCTCGAGGCTGGAGATGCGTCCCTCGTCACGGCTGGCACGACAGTGCTGGGGTAATGGCGCGTCGGGTTCGCGTCGGCTCCCCGCGCCTGCGCACTCGGTGCGTTCCGCGCGCGCTCTTCAATCCGAGCGCCGTCCCTGACTGTTCGCGCTGGCGTTACTCCACGGCGCCTCCACTGCTGCGACGCTGCTACTCGCGCCTCTACCTCGGCGCGGTCTTTTGGAACGAGTCCGGCTGCCCTGGCCGCGACTCGTAGCTCGGCGTAACGTGAGCCTGGCTGGCCGGGCCATGGCCATGGCCACGTCACCGGCAACCCTTGGGGCGACAGTCACGAGGACGGGCCCTTCCTCGTGCCGTTCCGACCTCCCTGGTCTCTCTGGTACTACCTCAGGGCGTCCCCCGGGCGTCTGCGGTTGTCACTGGCCGATGGTGCCGAGCGCGGGGTCGAATCTCCAATCTCCATGGGCGCCCGCCGTGGCGAACGGAGAGGCGCGGACGCGGCCCGACCTACTGCCACGTTTCCCAGCCGTCTCCTAGTCCTCTTAATTTCCCTCGTTGCGGCTCATGGCCGTTACAAGTGTGCTCCGGTCATCCCTGGCAATCTTTCCTACGAACTTAGATACTAAGATTAATTTAATGCTAGGATCCTTCCCCCGCTCCGCGCGAGGGAGCATCCCCAAATTCCCCTCGGCCGAGCCCGTCCGGAAAGAGGACGCGACTTGCTACGTCACAACTCCCCCTCCCCAGACGAGTGCCGAGGGGAAAGCCTCCGACCCGGACATCGGATCACCACTCCGGCGTCAGAGTACTCTCACAGATTATGAAAAATCAGAGACCAACTTTACGCTCTCTCCATTATAACCCGCGATACAACCCATCTCAGGCTCGAAATTATTCCTAGGAATCCGCCCACAACCGACAATACCTCTCGCTCGTCCCCCCTCTCCGCGCGCGACAAGTACGCTATGAGGAACAGAGAGAGAAAGGAGATCAACGAAAAACACACAACCATTCAGTATTCACACGTATAATTATCTCTGGCCATCGATCCTCCTACAGAAGGGATAGTCCGGTGTCACACGTAATATCAAAAAAAAAGAACAGGGAGATGAGGTAGCACGGTGTCTCAGGTGCGGCGCACCGACCGCTCCCTTTCGCGCTCGCATCCTCCGCTCCGGGTGCGACTTCTTGGGCGCTCGGGGCCCTCCCTCCTATCCCGGGGTCCCCTGGGGGCCGTGTACGGCTGCGTGCGGTGGTAGACGGGGCTGCAGCGGGGACATCGCCTCAAGGTGACGTCCCCCTTGCCGCACCCATAACAGAACTCCCTCCTGGGGAGCGGGCATTGCGCGTAGGTATGGTCAAGAGCGCCGCAGTTCCGGCACCGGCGCCCCCGGGGTGGCGACCTCGGCAGGGGCGCTCGCCTCTCGTCTTCTCGCCTCTCCGTCGATCCCGAGGTTTGCACCGCGATGTCCCGCCGCTCCGGGCCGTCGTCCTGCGTGGCGGCATGAGCGGTCTCCGGGCGAGCCTGGGCCGCGCTGTTGGAAGTATCTGGGCGCACCTGGGCGGCGGAGGTGGCCGTGTCCGGGCGCGCCTGGGCAGCGGTGTCCCGCGTGAAAATGTACTCGGCGCTGACGGACATCACTCGGCCCCTCCCTCGTCCGTCGACCCACATCTCGCGCTGGTATTCCGAGGCCAGTCGCTCTAAATCCTCCCAGAACTCCGGGTCCCAGTAGTCGATGGACTCTAACACCTCCTGGTGCTGCCACCAAAACAGCCGCAAAAGGCGTCTCATATTGCTCTCCGGCGGCATAATTAGGTATCCTTGTACGGTATCTCTAGACATCACAAGGGTAGTAGGGCTTAAGATCCTGCACGTGAACTTTATCCGCGGGCGATCCGTCCGGTTGAGCCAACTCGTAGACCGCCGGAGAGATCACTCGCTGTATCCGAAGAGGTCCTTGGAATTTCGGTGCCAGTTTGCCAGCCACACCCTGCGCGGCCGAGGACAACACATGTTGCCGTCGCAACACTAAATCACCGACACGAAATTTACGCGGTCTCCTACGCAGATTATAGTGCGCAGCCTGCTTCTGGTTTGCCTGATCGAGGTTTTCCGTCACCCACTCCCTAATCGCACGCAGTTTTTCCATACGTTGCGACCATTCCCTTATGAAAATGTGCCCTTGAGTGCTCAATGGCGGTCAGTGGGAATGTATGGTTGCCCTACAGTTGCAATGCCAATTATATGGAAAAGTTAATGGAAAATATTGAGTGGCAATAAGATGAATGGAAACGCAATGGCAAGATTCGAATGACAACTTTTTCCATACAGGCGTAATGGAAACTGCTAATGACTTATGAAGGTTAAAACTTGTGTATGGAACTTGCAATGCGAATTATATGGAAAAGTAAATGGAAAATATTGAGTGGCAATAAGATAAATGGAAACGCAATGGCAAGATTCGAATGACAACCTTTTCCATATAAGCGTAATGGAAACTGCCAATGACTCATGAAGGATAAAATTTGTATGGAATTTTTCTACCTTCAGCCAATGTTGTTCAGTGTGAATTGTAATGGAAATTCGTCAATGGTAAATGTGGCGGTTTGCGCCACCGTGGTACATAGCATCATCATCACGCCCGCGCGGTAACTGTATTACCGGCAGTTCGCATCGACGCCGCTAGGCGTCGCATCGTTTATGCATCCTCTCAAATTCAAGGTTCGGCACGGACTGGTATATGTATAAGGCCCCTACGGGACCGAGGCAGATATTTTCAGGCGCTAGTCGCCTAAGGCAAGAGCTCCTATTAGATTGTCCGTTGAACCAAAGGCAATGGGAAATGAAGGCATTTATATTAAAGACAAAATAGTACCATTTATTAAAATGCCATTGAATTCTTATTGTTCCAGGCGCAATGGAAATGAAGGCATTTTTGCCAAAGATAAAAATTTCCACACAAAATCCCATTGGTATTGCCAGTGTTAATACCAATGGCAATACTAATGGCAATACCAATGGCAATACCAACGACAAAACCAGTGGCAATACCAATAGCAACACCAATGGGATTTTGTGTGGAACTTTTTATCTTTGGCAAAAATGCCTTCATTTTCATTGCGTCTGAAACAATGGGAATTTAATGGCATTTTTTAATGGCAATGAAGGGCACATTTTCATAAGGGTTCCCCGGGATCTCGCGCCTCCACTTCGGCCGTCTCATGTCCCGAGTCACGTAAGGAGCTGGGTGGCGTCAACTCACGCCCGAAATTCAAAAAGGCTGGAGAGGTACCCAACGACGAGTGGAATGCAGTATTATACGCGAAACGAAAGTGCGGCAAATGAAGATCCCACTCTCTATGATCTTTTTCTATAAACGCTACGATCATCGTCTTCCAAACACGATTGACCCTTTCCACCGGATTCGCCTGAGGATGATACGGGGGTACGGTCGTATGCGTAATTCGATTTTCCTCCGCAAAACCCTTAATAACTCGATTAATAAATTCCGTCCCGTTGTCCGTCAGGAGAATCTTCGGTGCTCCCCGGCGAGACACGACTAAATCTTCGAGAGCCTCCCGAATTTTCGGACCCGTGGCCGCTCGCAACGCTTTAATCTCGATCCATTTCGTAAATAGATCTTGAATTACGAGCAAGTACTGATAACCAGCTTTACTACGCGGCAACGGTCCCACGATATCCGCGGCGATCGCGGTCCACGGTCCTTCTATTACGCGACGTCCCATCCAACCCGCCGGACCCGCCTGTTCTACCTTTGTTCTCTGACAGGTATCACAAGTTCGAATGTATTTCGTCACGTCTCGAAACATGTTCGGCCAATAATACGCGACGGCCAGACGCTGATACGTCTTTTCCACACCCAAATGTCCGGCCTGAGGGGCGTCATGCGATTCTTTAAGAGCTTGAAGGCGTTGCTCTCACGGTAACACTAACTTCCATCTATCGAGATCTTCGACGATATCAGAAATTACGGGTCTCGGTCGCAAAAAATACAATTGCCCGTCCACGATTCTCCAATGCGCAAATCTTTTAGGATCGGTAGCTACTTCGCGAAATCGTTTTTTATACCACGGATCAGAGGTATCTGGGTCTTCCGTTACCTCCATCACGGCGCTAATGAGTCTCTCCTCCCCGCCCTCGTACATACGTGACAGCGCGTCGGGCACATGATGTTGGGCCCCCTTCCTATATTCGACCGTATAATCGTACTCTAAAAGCTCTAACGCCCACCGAGCTAGTCTACCCGTGGGATTTTTAAGATTATGGAGCCATCGCAAACTGCTATGGTCCGTAATCACTGTAAATTTGTACCCCTCTAGATACGGCCGAAACTTCTTAATGGCCCACACGACTGCCAAGCATTCCTGCTCCGTCACGGAGTAACGAGTCTCGGGATCGGACAAGACGCGACTGGCATATGCGATTACGCGCTCTTCGCCGTCCAAATTCTGCGTTAACACGGCTCCTAACCCTACCGAACTCGCATCGGTCTGTAGCGCGAACGGCTTTTCGAAGTCGGGACACGCGAGAACCGGAGCGGACATTAAACTCTCGCGAATACGCTCGAAGGCGCGACACTGCAGATCCCCCCACTCCCAGCGCCTGCCTTTTCTCAAAAGGCGATTCAACGGCTCGCTAAGGGTGGCGAATTGCGGGATAAACCTACGATACCACGACGACATACCCAGAAAACGACGTAATTGCCGGAGATTCCGGGGAGCTGGGTACTCCATGATCGGCTTTACTTTTTCGGGATCGACTGATAAGCCCCCCTTCTCTACGACGAATCCTAGATATCGAACTTGAGGACGGCAAAATTCGCATTTTTCCAAATTAATCGTAAGGCCGGCTTCTGAAATTTTATCTAAAACGCGCTTCAACCACTCGAGATGTTCTTCGAACGTTTCTGTCGCGATGATTATATCGTCGAGATAATTGAATACGAATGGTTCCATCTCCGGACCGATTAAGGTATCCAATAAGCGCTGAAAGGTAGCCGGTGCCCCTGTTAAACCGTAGGGCATTCGTACGAAATGATAATGTCCCTTTCCCGGAACGCTAAAAGCCGTTATTTCGCGACTATCCCTGCTCAAAGGTATTTGAAAATGACCTGACTCAAGTCTATTGTCGAGATATATTTCGCTCTACGAAGTTTATTTAATATACCGTCCATCGGCGGTATGGGATACGCGTCTTTTTTCGAGATACGGTTTACCCCCCGAAAATCTAAACAGAACCGGTACTTGCCATTGGATTTCTTAACCATTACGATCGGGTTTGCCCATTGACTTGTCGATGGCTCGATAATTCCCGCTTTTAACATTTTGTCGACCTCCGCGCGAATAGCCTCTTGGACCTTAGGCGACACGAGGTAGCAACGTTGCTTTACGGGCGCGTGGTCCCCCACCTCAATTTTGTGCTCCGTTAGATTCGTTAGCCCGGGGTTCTCCGGGGGCTTCGCGATTGTCCGTAAAAAATTTTTCAGTTTTCGCTTCTGATCCGATGTTAGATCCAATAATCCACAGCAAGCACGTGGAGTATCGTCCGAGTGGAAATGATAACGATTGCGTGGCCGATCCGCGAAGTACCACTCCGCCTTGGCGAAGTCTAACGCGATTCCAAATTTTGTTAGAAAATCCATCCCAATAATGCAAGGTACCGCTAGATCAGGTAACAGTCCGACGGAAATTTTAGCGCTTCGATCTTTCAAGCGTATCGGCGCGGAGATTTCGCTTCGAATGGTGGCCAATTGCCCGTTGGCCATACGAATTCGCGCTCCTCCCCCGCGCTCCGTTTGCATTCCTAATTTCTTTAATTTTTCCATCCCCTCTCCCCCGATCAGGGTACGACTTGATCCGGAATCCACAAGAGCTAATAAAGGGCAACCGCCCACGCGAATCTTTATATATTGTAGCGGAGGTAACTCAGGCTCGAAGGTGACATTCGATTCCGGTAACGTCTTCGCCGAGGTATCCGCGGTTCGGGTCTCGTTATCTGAACTCGGAGTCGTAGGGACCCGACCTACGCACTCCCCTCCGCGTTTCCCGAACACGAAGGACAAGTTCTCGAAGTGAATCCGCGCTTCCCGCAACGATAGCAGTGTATTTGACGCGGTTCCTTGCACTCACGCGCACGGTGTCCGACTTTATCGCAATTCCAGCATTTCATCCCGTCGCTGGCACTCGCTGCCGACGCGGTAGATGGAGTGGACACGCTCGCGGTCGCGGTGGTCGTCTCAGTCGCGGCCTGCGGAGCTTTTCTTCGCTTCCCCCCTTTTTTGCCGACGGCCCCTCCCGCGGCTACGGTACCTGGCGTCCGGGTTTTTCCCTTCGGTGCGTGATACGCGAGATCCGGGAAAATTGACTGCTCCGGTAATAACGGTGGTCGATAGGTTTTATCCGCGAGAAAACTACGCTCCATCCGCGTGGCCAAATCCTCGAGAGCACGAAAATCCGCAAACTCGAACCGACGAATCGCGATCTGCAATCGCGGTAACATATTCCGATGCGCAAGGGTGAGCTGTTCCGTTAAGAGCCAAGGAGGGTTCATTCGGCTAAATAACGCGCGCAGACAAGTCAAATAGTCCGCGACGGATTCGTGTTCTCCCTGCGTACGACGGAGGATTTCCTCTCGAAGCGTATACTGGTAGTCCGGATCCCCGAATCTCGTTCTCCACGCGGTCTCAAAATCACGCCAATCGCGCCAATTCGGACTCTCCAGACGTACCCAGTATAGCGCGGTTCCCGACAAAAACAATGGCAAGCACTTAAATAAGTCCGCGTCGTCGACAGGAACTATCGCGCGAGCTTCCTGCAGGCGCATCAGAAACGCTTCCGCGTCGCTACCGCGTTGTCCGGAAAAATGGAGATTCTATTTACGCATCAGGTTATAGATCTCTGACCCACGCGCCGACCGTCGTTCGGCCGCTGGCGGCCCCCAACCCGAGTGCGGAAGTGGCGCGAAATTAGCATTTGTCTCCCTAATCTTCTCCGTACGCGATTCGTTAAAACTCGGCAGGACCCTCCTAACCCCGAATGTGGATTCTCGCCCACTGGGGGCGGCTGTCGCTGGACCGACGGGACGGTACCGACGCTCTCTGGAATAAGGACGTTTTCCGTAACATTTTCCGTAATTTCTTCCTCGCTCATGGTGGGCGAGGGAGGAGGATCTACGCCCTGTAATCTCGCCTCCTCGTAACGCACCAGACGCGCGCGCAGCACCGGCACGATACCGGCGGTTTTTAGATGGCGACTCTCTAATTGCTGGAGTAGTTGCCCCTTCGACAACTTGTGGATCCAGCGGTGCGGGGAGTCGCCCACCGGCATCTCGCTACCTGGACGCGATATCGCCGCCCCACGCGCGAAAGCTCGCCAAGCGTGACCGCGGTATCTCAAGCTCAAGGGAGCAGATCCCTTCGCGAAACACGGCTGGGCCGGGTAAAGGTAGCGTTCCGAAATCTAATTCTCCGTTATATTACGCGCGACATCAATATCTCTATCGAAAGACACAATCCACGCAAATTTCACATATGCCAGTCACGAAAGATAAATAATACCGAAGGCCGAATCCGAATCGAGAAATGTACGCGAAGCTCTCTCAAAGCCAACGTCAACAACATCCCACTCGCGACAAACACGTAGGAATTCGCCGAAAGAAACGCGAAGGTACGGGGCTTCAAACAATAGCGGCAGGCAAACCAAAACAAAGGCAACAACTCAGCGAACCGAAATTGGGAGCGTCCCGTTTGACCACGTTAACATTGACCACGGTCCCGATTGACCACGTTGATATTGACCACGTTGCAATTGACCACGTTGCGATTGACCACGTTGTGATTGACCACGGTGCCGATTGACCACCGTTGCGATTGACCACGGTCCCGATTGACCACCGGTTCCGATTGACCACGGTCCCTATTGATCACCGTCCCGATTGACCACGGTCCCCCGGATTGACCACCAATCCCAATTGACCCACGGTCGTCGATTGACCACTGGGTCCCGGGATATGGGACCACCGTCCCGATTGACCACGGTCCCGATTGACCGATCCGTTCCGATGATCAACGGGGAGAGAGGGGCGGTCCCGATTGTACCACGTCCCGATGGACCACGGTCTCGATGACCACGGGTCCCGATTGACCACCAGTCCAGATTGACACGTTAAAATTGACACCACGTTGCCGATGACCACGTGAGTATTAACCATGTTGTGATAGGACCACGGTTTCGATTGACCACGGTCCTGATTGACCACGATCTCGAATAATTTATAAAGTTGAGGCTCACGTGCATGGGGGGGGTGCAGGGGGGGGCGAAGCCCCCCCTGCTCACGCATAAAGCGAAATACATCTCCTACCCGGGCACGCCGAAGGCGTGTCCATGGGTGGGGTGCGGGGGGGCGAAGCCCCCCCTGCCCACCCGTCAACCCAACCCACCCGCCCAGTGCACAGGGGGGGTGCAGGGGGGGGCGGGAGCCCCCCCGCCACACTTCTAGGTTTACTCACACAATGGGGGGGTGCAGGGGGGGCGAAGCCCCCCCGCCCACACATGCTCTGGGAAAGATGTTTTGATGCACTTTATGATGTCGGCCGTTGACGCCGACCTTACAGGGCTGGCTCTAGGAACCTGGTAGACGTGATTCTGGGTCTTGTTCTTGGGGAAGGTGTCTACGTACTAATTTCGCTTTCCCGAATAGTGGGTTTGACGCCGACCCCATTTTAGCGTGTACTAGGTGTCTGTCAACGCGTACATTATACTTCGTCTTGAAGAAGACGTCTGCGTGCCGAATTCTCCTATCGTCGACGCTACATTGACGCCGACCTGACTACAGTGTTTACTAGGTGTCAGATAACCAATTGAGCCGACTTCTCCTCGTGGAAGACGTCGGGATTTCGTTTTCCTTAACGCGTACTCGGATTCTGATATATTATATAGGATCAATGGAGACCGTGGTCAATCGGGAACGTGGTCAATCGGAACGATGGTCAATCGGAACGATGGTCAATCGGGACCGTGGTCAATCGAGACCGTGGTCAATCGGGACCGTGGTCAATTGGGACGGTAGTCAATCGGGACCGTGGTCAATCGGGACGGTGTCAATCGGGATGGTGGTCAATCGGGACCGTGGTCAATCGGACCGTGGTCAATCACAACGTGGTCAATATCAACGTGGTCAATCGCAACGTGGTCAATTTCAACGTGGTCAATCGAGACCGTGGTCAATCGGGACCGTGGTCAATTGGGACGGTGGTCAATCGGGACCGTGGTCAATCGGGACGGTGGTCAATAGGGACCGTGGTCAATCGAGACCGTGGTCAATCGGGACGGTGGTCAATCGGGACCGTGGTCAATCGGGACCGTGGTCAATCACAACGTGGTCAATATCAACGTGGTCAATCGCAACGTGGTCAATTTCAACGTGGTCAATCGGGACCGTGGTCAATATTAACGTGGTCAAACGGGTGCCACTCACCGAAATTTAATACGGCACGCACCTCGTGTGGCACCGAAATTCCTGAACTCATTTTCTCGAATTATCTTTCACGGGGATCGAGGCCAATACATGCTCACACAATAATATGCACAAAAAAAAGGACACAGGATTTCACAAAATTCAATAATTGCGTACGCTCACTCTCCAAATTCCGATTTTGCCCCTACTTTATTTTCTCGTAACGATACTTCCGATTTTTCAGCGAGACGCCCCACGTTGGGCGCCAAAATTCCTTGCGACGCTTTTTCCTCCGGTCTCGCTATCCGGAGGAGGGCTATCGTGGATTAACTTACCGATGCATCAACTCTTACTTAATCTGGGCGCCAGGCGTGACTATGCACGCCACCGAACACGATACTACTATTAATTTACTCACGAATTTGCCCGAAGACTCAGGGCTGGGCTTTTGGCTGGCGGGAATTTGGAGCGGGGCGGTACGCAATTAGAGCACAGAAATAAAATAGAAATAATATATTTAAAGGAAAAGAAAACAAATAGAATATATTAGAGACAGAGGTGTAAATAAAGATCGACAAGATATGCGAAATCAATCGGAAATCGGAAGGTTTACGGTAGCGCGATACTTAATAACTAAGACGAGGTAACGAACGCGAATACTTAGAGACTATCGCAAGACGGCGGACGCGAATAGGTCGCCGAACGACGAACACAAGTATCTGAATAGCGCAATATCAACGCGAATATTCCACGAACGCGACTGCTTAGAAAGCGCAAGATTTTAAATACTTAACGCGAATACTTAACGCAACTCATCCGCAGTAACATAATTCCAAGAATCCGACGCGAAGATTCCCGCGATAGAACATACCTCAAGGGTACCGACGCAATTAACGGATTCTTATTACGAGTTCGACTCGACGATTCCGCGGGGACGAATACTATGCAACGCGACACCAGCAAATACGCTATAACACGATATACACGACGCGGCCGCATGCCACGTACACGAAACTTATGTGACTCTCGCTGGTGGCACTCGGGCGTTTCCGATCCCGTACGCAACACGAAACACGAAATTAAACACGTATCGCGGACGATCCCGCGGTCAGCCACGCAAATCCCGTCTCGCACGAGTCCGGCGATTCCGCGGTGCCACGTCCAGCGTCACCGGAAGGCAACAGGGACGGGTCGCGCAGCTAGAATACTCGAGGCAATATGACATTCAAACACACTGTGTACTTACAATTCGTAAAAAAAAAAAAATATGGCATAAGTCGAAGTTGTCCGGCTAACTTCTATGAGGTACAAAAGTACTAGATCTAGTACAATTGTACGTGGCCCACGTCGATCCCGACGATCACTGCCAACGCCCATTAACGGTCTCCGCAGCCCGAATGCGTAGCGTCACCGTAACGGGGTCGAGTGCCCTTCAAAGTACATGGCCACTCGGCGCCCGCTTAACCCAATTATTTCCTCGATCTTCCCGGCGCGACTCCCGTCGTCACTCGCCGTCCGATCGCGCACAACACACGAAACGACACTCACGAAACGCACGTGGGTGACTGTCGGCCGCGGCGGAATTCCCGGGGAGGGTCCCCTACGGTCTCTACCTACTTGGAGTTCTGCTGTCGGCGAGGCCCCGGCGAGGATTCAGATACGATCCTCCCTCTTTACTCTCTCGCGACCGTAACAGCACGGCAGGTACACTCCGGGGCCGGCGCCTCGAGCAGAACGTCCGTTTCACCGCGAAGACGCCAGGGTGGTGACCTTACAAAGAATCGCTGCTCAATCGGTCCGGGAGGTCCACCTCGAGGCTGGAGATGCGTCCCTCGTCACGGCTGGCACGACAGTGCTGGGGTAATGGCGCGTCGGCTCCCCGCGCCTGCGCACTCGGTGCGTTCTGCGCGCGCTCTCCAATCCGAGCGCCGTCCCTGACTGTTCGCGCTGGCGTTACTCCACGGCGCCTCCACTGCTGCGACGCTGCTACTCGCGCCTCCGCCTCGGCGCGGTCTTTTGGAACGAGTCCGGCTGCCCTGGCCGCGACTCGTAGCTCGGCGTAACGTGAGCCTGACTGGCCGGGCCATGGCCACGTCGCCGGCAACCCTTGGGGCGACGGTCACGAGGACGGGCCTTCCTCGTGCCGTTCCGACCTCCCTGGTCTCTCTGGTACTAACTCAGGGCGTCCCCCAGGCGTCTGCGGTTGTCACTGGCCGATGGTGCCGAGCGCGCGGTCGAATCTCCAATCTCCATGGGCGCCCGCCGTGGCGAACGGGGAGGCGCGGACGCGGCCCGACCTACTGCCACGTTTCCCAGCCGTCTCCTAGTCCTCTTAATTTCCCTCGTTGCGGCTCATGGCCGTTACAAGTGTGTTCCGGTCATCCCTGGCAATCTTTCCTACGAACTTAGATACTAAGATTCATTTAATGCTAGGACCCTTCCCCCGCTCCGCGCGAGGGAGCATCCCCAAATTCCCCTCGGCCGAGCCCGTCCGGAAAGAGGACGCGACTTGTCACGTCACAGGTTATATAATTATATGTGGTTATATATAATTATATACAATTATATACAATTATATCGGGCCATTTTTTATGTCTAATTATATCTAATGTCGATTTTATATAATCATATGTGATTATATCTAATCATTTTTTCTCGGGAATAGACGATAACACAGTGTTTATGTGGGACTCGCCAATACCTCCATCAATAAGTCCTAAAATTTATAAATAATAGTTAAATTATTCACAATTATTAGCATTTTTAAACATATTACATATGTAATATATTGACTTACCAAAAGCTAATTTGGCGTTGACTTCATATGTTCTGTCTTTCTTATTATAATCGTTGGTATGAACTGAGTGAATACGTTGACATTGCATACACTTTACATAAAATACACTGGCCAGTCCTAGTTGTTTCTCTCTAACAATATTATTCAAAGATAAAGCTACATCACAATTCTTGCACCGTAACTGTGAAGCCAAAGTATCTAATTCAACTATACGCCTTGAATGTGCAGCCAAATTGGGTTTTTAAGTAAAATTTTTTTATTAAGCGGTTTCCATAATTAATGTAGAGAATCTAAGCCGATTTTTATTACTTTTTGAATTTAAAAAAAAAATAAATTTGAGAAAGTTATAGCTTGCTAAAGTTTTTTTGATGACGGCAACTTCAAAAGATTTCGCAGCAACATTATGACGTCACAGCACGTTTTCGTGTACTATATCTTCTTCAATTTTGAAGATATTGCAAAAATTCAAAAAGTTCACAAAGAAAGTATGCCATGATCTATCAGAATATACTGTTAGGTAAGAGTCGGTTAAAAACCCAATTATTTTGATTTCCCTAATAAAAACATCACATTTGTATAAGAGTATATAAAAATTAGTAACACAATATTTTTCTATTTCGAATTCATCTTTCAATGTATTATCAGCTGAATAATTTTGTATTTACATTTTCCTGCAAGAAAGCAAGTGCTTGGGATTTCAGAGTTCTTGTTTTAGCTACTGATGCAATTAGATTTTCTCGAGCTAAAACAACTTTTTTTTCGCAAAATGGCCTTTTCTTTTTCCTCTCGTACGACGAGCAGGATACTTTGGAGGCATTTTGTTTTGCTTGGAGGCTTTTGTCTTGCTATGTAGTATGTACAAGCATGGACACGCTAAGAGGTTATAGACGCCAGCGGGGAGACGGCGAGTCGGCTGCTAGATCTACACTATCTACACAGTACTTGCGCACTAACGCGAAAGAAGATGGGTCTTGCGATCAAGACAACATTAATCAATCGACCTTTTATAATTATTATAAATTTATAAACTACTTATAAAAATCAATGGGAACATTATCAATATTAATATTAATAATACGTTGTAGAATTTTGCCAAAGGACTGGACATTCTGTAAAGGTTTGATAGAAGCGGACAGTGCTGTTTGAATAAAAATTATGGATATGTATAAAAAAAAGAAAATTTTATTTTGCAACAAATATTCTATATATATTTATAATTATAACTCAGATATGATTTGCTTCACAAAGATGCAGACTGTAGTAACCATCATATATATTCTTGTAGATAATATAAAGAAACGAGCACGCGTTGCTTGCGCAAACGTATATGGCACACTCTTCTGCGTGTTCACTGAGTGTTCAATGAGTGGATACATCAATTCATGGCTTCCGTGAACCATTTCCAAGTCAAGGAAAGTCCCACGACCACCTGTAGGTTGAACGATAAATAATATTGTTGCGCCCGTGCGAGACACCCGTTGCGCGCTGAACTTCGCTCGCGAGGAACTTCAAGTTGAAGCTCATTCCCTGACGACGGGATGTATTGATTTGTGGAATAACAACAACGACTGTCAGATTATTCGCCGAGCCTTGAACCGTTCTGACGTGTTTTTCAGGCTTCCTGTATATTCTTTCCCTTTCCTTATTAAACGAGTTTCTTTCCAATAAAGAGAGTCTATTTTCCCGGCAACGGGATTGCGCGTCGCGTTCGCGAGTGTGAGTGTGAGGGAGCAGCGAACGCACGGATAAGCGCAACATTTTGGAGGCTCGTCCGGGATACAAGGGCGACGAGCGCAGTATCCCGAACAGGATGGCGACCACGCACACCCCGCCGAGGACCCGTTCGCAGGCCGCGGCGTCGGCAGGAACGGAGGCAGGCGCGACCCATCCGCAGGATGCGGGGGCGACGGTGGCAGAGACGAGCGCTTTCGAAGCTGTCTATTTGGAGCTTCAAAAGCTGCGCCAGGAGCGGCGGCTGGAGCAGCAGGAGCAACAGCTTTTTCGCAGCAAGATGGAGGCTCGCTTGAAGGAACGCGACGCTGCAGTGGCACGTCTTCAGGAGCAACTCGCCGTACATCAGCTAAGTCCCTCCAATAATGTTTCTCGCGGCGTAATTTCGAATGAGGCGACGCGTGAGACAGGCGCGGGTGAGGGCGCGTGTGCGGGGCGCGCCGCGTGCGGAAATTCGGTCGAGCCGCTGCGTGAGATGGGCGCGGGCGAGGGCTCGTGTGCGGGGCACACCGCGTGTGGAGGTTCGAGTGGGACGTCGCGCGGTTTGAAATTGAAGCCGGACACGTTTGACGGGACGGCGCCGCTTCGCGAATTCTTAGCGCAATTTTTAATCGCGCGCGCGAATTTGTGGACCGAGGCGGAAAAGGCGGTCGTGTTGGCATCGTGTCTGCGCGGGAAGGCGCGGTCACTTCTCGAATCATGCGCCGATGGAATCGAATCTCTCACATACGCGGAGCTCACTGAAAAGCTCGAGCTGCGTTTCAGAGAGGGGCACCTCTCGAAAAATTATTACTCTCTTTTTACCAATAGAAAACAAAGATTCGGGGAGGAATACGCAGCGCTGGGCTCCGATCTTGAAAGGCTCTCGCGCCTGGCCTATCCCGAATACACTTATGCCGTGCGGGATAAGATTGCTTGCTCACAGTTCGTTTCCGCTTTGTTTGATGGGTTTGTTTCTCCTGCAGTATTAGTAAAAAAAAAGGAAGGATCGATTAGATTCTGCGTGGATTATAGGAGATTGAATGATGAAACTGTGAAAGACTCCTTTCCTTTACCACGAATTGACGAAATCCTCGACCAATTGATGGGTTAGCTCCTTTCGTGGAGAGACATTTGGGTTAGGTCGTGGCGCGAGGAGTCTAGCGGAGCCCGAGGGGAGAGGGAAAATAATTCTTGTTTATGTTTACAATGTTTACGCGTTTTAATTGTTTTTCAGTTACCCGAGAGGGAGGAAAGAAGGGAATGCCAGAGGCAGCTACGGACGAGAAACGACTCCGACTTCTGCGGAGGCCGAGTGGTCCTTTTCCTCCTTCGAGTTTCGCCTTTTTCTCCTTCAAGGGAGACCTCCCCTTTTTTTAAGAAGACCGCCTTTCCCCGAGGTTTTCGATCCGTGGTTTTCCGAGGGACTATGGGCAAATGCCAAGGCGGAGGCTTGGGGAGTCCTATGGATAAAGGGTCCACGGTAGTTACATCTTCCCCCCCCCCTTGCCTGAAAAAGGAAGAAAGAAGGCCGCAAGTTCAGAAGAGTCAAGTGCGCAAGTATCAAGACAGAAGAGGAGCACGGGCGGCGGATCGGTCAGAGACTGGTACCGGCTGGGAAGAGGATCGTATCGGAGCTGAGCGGATTGGGCCTGGTAAGGGTCGGCGCCCGGAAACCCGTAGCGGCAGCTCGGGGAGGGCAGGAAGCCGACCTGGTGCCCTGGAGTCTGCAAAGTAGATGCGAGTCCGGAACTTCGGGCGGATTGGGCTGAAAAAGGATCGGCGCCCGGTCGGAGTAGGGCAGGAAGCCGACCTGATGCCCTGGAGTCTGCGCCGAAGAAAAGTCGTGTCACTTAAAAACTGCCCTCCAGGATTGTCGGGACGACAATCTTGAAGAAGGGGGGCAGTGTTGCGCCCGTGCGAGACACCCGTTGCGCGCTGAACTTCGCTCGCGAGGAACTTCAAGTTGAAGCTCATTCCCTGACGACGGGATGTATTGATTTTTGGAATAACAACAACGACTGTCAGATTATTCGCCGAGCCTTGAACCGTTCTGACGTGTTTCTCAGGCTTCCTGTATATTCTTTCCCTTTCCTTATTAAACGAGTTCCTTTCCAATAAAGAGAGTCTTTATTCCCGGCAACGGGATTGCGCGTCGCGTTCGCGAGTGTGAGTGTGAGGGAGCAGCGAACGCACGGATAAGCGCAACAATATCATTCAGAATGTTTTTTCAAACGAGCAATTGTCCAAGGTGAACAGATTCGCAGAAACTTATTTCGATCAAGATCCAAACACTTTGTCAAGCATTATAAAGCTGGTAGAAAAGCGTAAAAATAATCTTAAAGAGAGCCGTACTTATTTTGACAAACCGATTAGGGAGAAATGAAATTTAAGTGACCAATTGATCTGATCAATCAAAAATATCAAATGTGACGCAAGACATGTAATTATCTGGATAATTTTTCAAATAATATTATTTGTATTGCGACGCTATTTCATGTCGGCCGCGAGGATGTTATACGCGACGGCACTGCGTCACAAATAGCTTGAGCGAATAGCAGAGCAGAATACAATATAACGTACGGAACACGGAATAGGTTGGGCGCCAGGTGTGGAGACGGCCACACCACCGGTTTACTCTCGATAACTCGGAATACTCGCAAGACTCTAACCACTCTCAACTCTTTAAATACTCTCAATACTCTCGATACTCTAACTCGAATACTCCGCTCCTGTCGCTCGCGACGACTGCTCAATCCGCGGTAGAGGGTCGCGGTTCGGCTAAGGGCCGAGCCTAGAGGAGGTTGGTTGTGATTAGGCGAAGACGAGACACAAAAGAAATAAGTCGTATACTGTAAGGTAACAATATAATCAACATGACGATAATGGTGATATAATGTTCATGACCTGCGTGTCATAATCCTTGATACAATTCGGTACTTTCGCGTGGTGGTGAGAGACGCGGGACACTATTTACCACGCGGTCCTCCACACCCACTTCGATAACGTGCGACTCTTACGAGGGTCCGCTCACAGTAACCGGAGTAAACGTTATTCGCCGAAATCCTCGGTCAGCACGAATAACTCGCGAGCTCAATCTCCTTTGCGCTCCTCAGAAATCAAAATAAGTGTGACGTCATGTGTTCCCTCAGTTTCGGTCATAGGGCCAAGATGCCTCGACCAGGAAATTCATCAGGAGGATCACATCCACCACGTCACACAGAATAGGAAACAATCGACGATGATGACTCTACGTTATATCCGCGATGAGCAATTATTCGCACCAGAACGACACGTGAATTACCGGACGCGCATAAATACCGACCAATAGGCGTAAACACAGATTATACCCGAATTATTGAGCGCTCGCGAAATGAAGACGCGTAAAAGGTAGACGCGGAAGTATCGCACACGCAGCTGTTACTCACTACCATAATCAGACGTCAAGACGGTAACGCACGCCAAGATGAATAGACGCAAACTTATACGCGAAGGATATAACGCACGCAAAGATGAGTAGACGCAGAATAATACGCGAAGAATATAACGCACACAAAGATGAGTAGACGCAGAATAATACGCGAAGAATATAACGCACGCAAAGATGAGTAGACGCAGAATGATACGCGAAGAATATAACGC
The DNA here is from genome assembly GCA_035220575.1 of Temnothorax rugatulus. NCBI lineage: Eukaryota > Metazoa > Arthropoda > Insecta > Hymenoptera > Formicidae > Temnothorax > Temnothorax rugatulus. Next base: position 41,255 of record JASTWL010000278.1, on the reverse strand, counting down.
TCGCAGAAAGGAAAACGTCAAGAATATACACGAAATTATAACGCGCGCAGAAATAACGCTCGAATAAGGGAATACGCGAAGACTATAATACACGCAAAGGGAAACAAGTACACATAGCACGCGCGGTAACGCGTGATTCTAACAATAATATTCCACACGCGTGGCAACGCGCGATGCTCGCAATAATACGTTATACACGCGGTAGCGCGTGATCCTCACAATAACATACCATACGCGCCATAGCGCGCGTTACTCCTGATGGCACGATAATTACTCGTGACTCGACTGGAATGTACGCACCCGACTCGTGACTCCGACGCCTCACTCCCCAAGTACCGGGCGCGGCAATCAACGGGTCGGTGTATCGTCACTCCCCCGAAATGTCCACCTCAGGAACACGCGAAACGATAGGCCGCGAGATCACGCCGAGTGGAGATAACCGCGAAAAGAGTACGCCGGCTATATCTGGGCCGGATATGCCGTTTCACTAATTAACGCGAACGGTACACGAAACGAACACGCAACTCTAACGCAATAGACGCGAAAAAGACGGTAACGATACCCGCGAACAGAGTACGTAAATCTACACTAATACACGGACGGAAGACTGTGGAGACGATTGCGAGGTTGGAAACGGATCGCAAGGCGCGGTCCGCACTACCGTACGACGACACATAAATTCTGCGCAAATAGCCCGATCTGGAGCGGTCGAGCCGGGAAGGAACAGGCCCCACGATACAACATATATACGAGGAAGCAGCGGGCGGGATTAGTCAGACCCGTATAACGAAACGAAAAGAATCTCAAGGATTCACCAAACGAAACGAGAATCTCCCGGATTCACCATAATTACACGTAGGCCGCGCGCGGTCCCACGTGCATCTCTCAATAACGCGAAACGGTACGCGACTCTCCGCCTCGCTATTCCTCGTTACCTTAGCCTCGGGATTGCCGGCCGTTACAAACTTGATGGTCCTCGATCTTTCCTCCTGGCTATATTCAGGGTTCGTAGGGCCGCCGCCCTCGCTCGCAGTAGACCCAAGTGGTCCTCGCCCTACGTCCTCGCTCGCTCACAACCGACCCCACAGTGAGGATCCCGGCGCCGGTTCGATATTCTCGATCCCCTATCCAGGGCGCGCTGCCGCGCCGGCGGATGGCGCCACCCTGTCTAATCGGGGCCGTACGGCCGCTTCCTCCTGTAATACACTAAGAGAACATAACGCAGTAACGTCTAAAGTGCGGGTGGCGTACGCGCCACGGTCGCCAGTGACGGGCACACGGGGCCACGTCACAGTATTTATTATTACCGTTTTGTAAATAATATTTATTCATTTTTAATTATTTCTAATACTTTTTAATATTTTTATAATATGTAGTATTTTATTAATAGTCTGGAAGCTATTGATAAAATTATCTATGACATATTACTGTTGTGTAATTAAAAAATAATTTATATATATAGTATTATAGATTTGATGTTGTTTAATATCTTTCGTAAAATATCTTTTATAAACGCACTGAACGTACTTTGGTTTATTACGTTTGATATAGAGCGAATACATTTTTTAAATTAAATATATAATACTTTATAGACATTATGTAATAGTATTATTTGCTAATAGAATAGTTAAATTTCAATATACATTTTTATTATAATCGTTGATAGACTTTGAAGAAAAGACATGAAATAATGGCGTCGCTTTGTAATAAAAAGCTTTATCTCTAAACAGTAGTTATTACTATGTATAGAATAAAAATTGTATTTCTGTAGAATCTTCAAAATTTATAATTGTTCATAACTTTTTTTTATTATCTTATACATTGCATATATTTTCGTCTATTTTAAATAAATTAATTTTTCGGAATATGATGTATGATGTATGAATATTTTGTATCACTTTTGTAGATCACTTATTTCAATCGCAATATTGAAAGAGATTATGTATTTCTATCGTTGTTAAAGAACTTGACGAGGTATAATATATTATGAACACATACTACGTTTACGCGAGCGTTACTTCTGTAGTAACTTACGATAATTCCTTCGCGTAAACGGGATTTTCCTTCGCGTAAACGGGATTTTGTAGTAACTTACGATAATTTACTCCGCGTAAACGAGTGATATATCGTAAGTTACTACAGAAGTAACGCTCGCGTAAACGTAGTAACAGATTCCATACGCGTATCGGATTCTTATTATTTTCCACTGTGTATGCTTTACATGTATTATTATAGTTAGCTGAAACTATTTTTATATTGTGAGTATAAATTAATACATATTCTGTTAACGTTGAAATATCGAAATAATCTGTCTCAAATCAAGCGCAAGAAATATGTTTACTTTTAAATAAGATTTTATATTATTTTTACGTATTATTATTATTTCTAAAAGTCTTTGAACAATTTTTAATTTTTTATGCGTGTTGCGCAAGTGCCTCGCGTGTACGCCGAATTCGTGGATTCCACTCTTGAACAATTATGCCCTTAAGATTTTCGATCACATTCATATCCGGAGATTTGGCTGGCCAATCCAACGTCTTAAGGTTGGGTTGTGTGGCCAACCAATCCTGAACCAATCTCGATCGATGCACTCCTGAATTGTCTTGAACAAAATTAACACGCGGTACACCAGGAAATGTTTTCGCAACGTATGGCATCATCTCAGTAGACAATATGTTCACATACTCCTCACCGTTCATACGTGGTGTGGTGGGTACCAACAGTCCAGGGCCGCGCGAGGTCATGCACCCCCAAAACGCTAATGTGATGCGGCCACTTCGTTCGCGGAAATACACATTATTCTTATCGTACCTCGTGCCTTTTGTTCTCCACAATATCACACGTCCAGATTCATCCGTTGAGAATACTTTTTCATCAGAGAAAATAGTATTCTCCCATTCATTCTCCCAATACAAATGTTCTAAGGCAAAAGCCATCCGTTGGGCTTCGTGATTTTCCTTCAGAGTTTGCTTTTGAGCAGGGATACGATGGTGATATCCCTGTTCTCGCCATCTACGCCGAACAGTTTCCGCGGAACAATTTAAATTATTGTCCACTACCGTGTTACGTCCAACCCCGAGATTAGGATAAGAAAAGCAAGGGAAAGGCTAACCAGAGGGGTCGGGGTAAGGAAGGACGCAACTAGACCCTTAAGAATACTGCTCGCAGGTATACGCTCTGAGGCGCGTGGCGCGAGCCGAACGCACTTTTCAATGGCTCAGGAAGGGTCAACGTCCGTGGAGACGGTAGGACCCCTTCCGTGAGCGGTGCGATCGTCGGTCCTCTTTTAAGTCAGGGAATTTAATCCCTTTAACTTGGGATCGGACCTCGTGCGATTTCGAGAGGAGGATGGTACAGAGTGTGAGGTCCTAAATTAAAGAATGAATGGAGATATCAATAACATAAGTATTTATTTATTCGACATTAAAGAGTGTTATCTGATATTAAGGAACAATTATAAATTAGGTAGACAATTAATAAGAATGCGGGGAAAATAAAAATCAAATACATTTAATATAAGATTAAAAATATATACATAAATTAAATTTAACGGAGTATATGTTAATTTAGGGTTATAATCTCGGGATCTGTTTCCTCGAGAGAAACGGTGGAGGCGGTCGACGGGGTTGGGGATGGTCCCCTGGAGGAGGAGGGGGAATCGGGAGGTTCGAGGAGAGCGGCGGGATCGCGGTTGACGGGGACCACGCGATATGGGGCCACCCGACAAACCGGACGAGAAGGTGGGGGGAAAGGGCGAGATGGGAGGATAATAGGGCGAGATGGTACGACGGGACGACACTGCTGTGAGGAACAGGGTTCCTCTGAGAAGGCTGGTAGGGGCGGTGGGGTGGCGAGACACGGAGGACCGGGGTTAGTTCGTTCCTGGGGGAATTCCGATCCTTGGTCTTCGACCTCCTTCCGCGCCCGCTTGTGTTGACGACGTCTTTCGTGTCTCGCGGCGTTTCGCGACTTCTTACGGGTGGGACCGGCCGAATCCACTACAAGTTAGCGGATTGTTAGTATTAAAATCCGCCAAGTGCGGGGAAGTCACCTCAGGTTTTTGGAGATTAAACAAATCTAGGAGTACCTCGAGTCCACCAACGAGCCAGCTAACTCAAAGCAGTGTACCTCGAGTCCACCGACGGTCAGTTAACTCAAAGCATTATACCTCGAGTCTACCAACCAGCCAGCTAACTCAAAGCAACAAACCTCGGTCCACCAACGCGTCAGTTAACTCAAAGCAATTATATACTTCGAGTCCGCCGTTAAAATCAGCTAACTCAAAAGCAGTGGAGGAGATTACTCTGGGTCCGCCGATAAATCAGCTAACTCAGAAATAACAGGGGTAAGAGATTACCCCGAGTCCGCCGATAAAATCAGCTAACTCGGAAGTAATGGAGAAATCAAAGAGGGTTTGAAGGAATGAGTGAGCGGGAGACTTCCGGAACGCGAGAATGTATCGAAAGAAAAAAAAAGAAAAAAAAAGGGAAAGTGGTATTTGGTTATATGCGTAGAGGACTTACTTTTTGGTGCTGATCTAAGTGAGGTAGGATCTGGTGACTCTCAGCTCCTCGGTGAACACTCGTAGTTTTAACGCGCACAACTTGATCGGTTACAACTTAACCGACAGAAGACTCCGAGGTTGACCGAAGAGACTGAAGCTTGCTGTGCACGAGACTGAAGTTCAAGGAGAAGAGGCTGAGCTCTCCAATGTCGGGATTTATATAGGGAAGTTAAAGGAATGGAAGGGGTGGATTTTGTGTGGGATGTGTCTGGTTTTCATTTTGGGAACTTCTGGTTGGCGGGATGTTTCTAATTTTTTATCTAGAGGATTTCTTATTGGGCGAGACGTTTCTCACCCAAGAGCCAGATCTTAAGTTTTCGCCTATCCTAGAAAGTTAGAGACTGTTATCGATTTTTCCGGTTTTCCATTGGTGGGTCCTCTCGTAAGGCCCCCACTGTCTAGTTGGGGGTATAACACATCGCTTCTTCCAGTGACTCATTTGTTATCGATTACCGCCGATTCTCTTTTATTAGGGTCCCTTATTTATCTCGCGACCCTGTTCCAATGTTGACAGACGACGCATATCCTTCTAATCTTAATTATAGTCCTATCACAAACAGAAACCTCCGCCACGTGCCCTTAGATTTCTAAAACCACGTTTTAGATTTCGTTTCTGTTTGTCGGACATTGCGCGGGTAGTTTTGGCATAGTCGCATGATGCGATAAAGATCCCAAGTAAACTCCATTTGGGATTAAGCCCCTTTTTGGCGCGTCGTGTCGCCGGGTTATAGTTATGGGCCATACTAACTTGATAAAATTCCGATCACATATGCCCCGTCTGTCAATATTTCGTCATCTGGAAGGTTGCTTTTTAGTTGCCCACACAAATAGCTAGTTTGATCATAAAAAAAGGAATGTGAGGAGATCAAGGCTCGCTCGCCGATCGATAACCGTCCGTGCCTAGTTTACCTATCATAATCTTAAGGCCTATCTTAAGCCCATAGCAATTTCCGCGAAAAAGGGAAATCGTGGAGTTCGCAGGACGTAACAACCGTCTGTCATGCTGACCGGAATCCGTTCGCTTGAATCAAATTATGGAGAAGTTCGTCGTCTTCAGCGGAAGTACGTCGCGGTCGACCTGGTATGGGTCGTGGGTTCACGTGCCCTTCTACTTCCATTTGTTGCAGTAATCGATATACGTACTGTACTCCTCTGCAATACGTTAAACACATATTTTAAAGATTAAATTAAATAACGCAATAGATGAGTTTAATAACTTATCCAAATAGAGAAATACAGTAACACAGAATAATAAATGCATGGATACTTTACATTTACGTGACATGTTCTGGAAACCTCTGTTACTGTCAATCCTGAATTTGTATACGCAAGTATTTCACCTCTAACACGTTGCGAACCCTGGTAACCATCTCCGATAGAAAACGATTGAAAACGGCTACATCTGTATCATTTTTAATCGTATCTTATCGGTTCTATCGTTGCATATTTAGAAGACAGATAAAACATTAATCGAATCGAATCGGTTTCTATCGTTTTAGATCCGAATAAGGAAATAACTATACAAATTTTATAGTTATGAATCGTTTTCTATATGTACAATTATTGCCCGTCTGAATCAATCGTATATACACGATATAGTATATATCGTTATTTATGGTAATAATTTAATTTTACCGTATGCATTAATACGGATATATAAGAATAAAATGATAGACATCTCATTGATATTTATATGACTTAACCGAACCAACACATCTATCGTTTCTTATCAGGATTTTCCGACGTACAACTTATCATCTTCTGTACAGCAGCTAATCGGTTCGTTTTCTGTTGTATATCAATGATATAAATTCAATCGTTTGAAAGCCTTCTACTTTGTATATGTTTTTATAAGGTTAAAACGATAGATATCTCGTCGATATTTATACGACTTAATCGAACCGATACATCTATCGTTTCTTATCAGGATTTTCTGACACACAACTTATCATCTTCTTTACGGCAGCAAATCTATCGTATATCAATGATATAAATTGAATCCGCATCAACCAAATCGGCAATTAGTTCGCGACAATGCCGCTAGGCCGCGCATGATGAAAAGCGCTTCTTGTATTTAAAATTTAAAATACATCCAGTCATAATACATAAGCAGACTCCCTGCGAGGCGAAAAGCAGAGAAATCCAGTATCGTAACTGAAGGGATCTCTTCCTATAAGGACCTCCTGGCGGTAGCCGCCCCGGACACCGAACACCGAGCCCAGCGGCCTCCGACTCCTGGCGCTAGTTGCCCCGTTCCCGGCGTTCTTCAAAACGATAAAAACCGATTGAAAGAAATAAATCGGTATGAATCTGATTCCTTAATTCACGATTCGTAACGATTGAAATGTATTATGTACAGGAGTAGGTAGTAATTGTTCACTAAGTACAAAATAACTCGTCTTTATTGCGTGCGAGGAAGCGGTCATGCGACCGAGTTGAGAGTTACAATATGTCTGCCGGGAAGGCTGCTTATTCCGTACGGCGGGACCGGAAAAAATGACTATCGTGCCCTCTCGCGGTTGTACTCTTATGGCGGCTATTCAACTTATGAACATAACAGTTTCCTCCCTTCCTTAAGAAATACTTACAACTAGTTACATTAAGAAGTTATAAGTATAACGCAACGTTCTACTAAGCTACCTAAATGTCAAGCTTCTGAGGAGCCTTTATCGTTCGCTTAGACCTACGTAATTCTACAGTCTTAGGTATTTCTGCTTTGGTTTCCAAGTCCCTATCGAGAGCTATCTCGGGTGCGGTTATTACATTAGGAGCTACAGTCTCCGACTTCCTATTCCTAGGCCTATCCTCCGTATTTCGTTCGATCGAACGTTCGTCGGTTACGCTTTCTGTTCCGCTTTCCGAATCCTGGTCTCGATCTAGCAACCTTGGTATATCGCATTCGCATTTCTGACTCCGTTGGGTGAGAGGCTCTGGCTGTAGTAACTGATCGCTTGCTGTGTTCTCTCCTATCTTCCGTATCTGATCAATATGTTTCCTCCAGATTCTACTGTCATCCAACCGTATCGTATACATAAGTTTGCCTAACTTCTGTTCAACTCTACCAAATTTCCACTTATCCTCGTGAATATAGTCTCTAACCGCCACTCTTTCCCCCTCCGTGAAGTTTCTAATCCCCCGTTCGCTCATCGCCTCTTGCTTTGCATGCTCTATGGCTGGTTTCAAAAGATCTAAACGTGTACGTAAGTTATTCCGATTGAGAAAAAGTGTTGCTGGTGGTTTGTTGGTTACGCTGTGTGGTGTAATTCTGTATTGTAGGAGGAATTTACACAACATTCTATCTTTCTCTTCGTTAGTCCCTTGCCAGTGCAACGCTCTTAAGCTTTGTTTCACTGTCTGTACGTATCGCTCTGCCATACCATTGGTAGCCGGATGATACGATGGACTAAATTTGTGGAAAATACCATTTTCCTTCATAAAGTTCCTAAATTCATGGGCGGTGAATTGCCTCCCATTGTCGCTAACTAGAACTTTAGGTAACCCGAATTGAGAGAAGATTCTACGACAAATTTGTATAGTAGTCGCAGTTGTCATATCTTTTGTCATGTAAATCTCTGGCCAACGCGAGTACGCATCGACTAATATTAATAAGTATGTATTATAGAACGGACCCGCATAGTCCACATGAACCCTTTGGAACGGTTCCGTAGTTTTTTCCCATGGATGCCACGTGACTTTACTAGGGTCGTTCCTAATTTTATTACATTCGAAACAATTCTTCGCTAATTGTTCTATATCTTTTGTATAGTTAGGCCACCATATATAACTTCTAGCCATGAGCTTCATTTTTACTATTCCGAAATGAGCGGCGTGAAGTTCCTCTAAAATTCTTTTACGCAATGAAACAGGTATTACTGCTCTTTGGCCTCTTATAATGCATCCCGATTGTAGTGTAAATTCGACTTGATCTACGTTAAACCTATTTTCCTTATGAACCGTATAACCTTCTTTCAAGCCTTGTAAGAGTGTTGCTAACGATTTATCGCGTTCAGTCTCACGAGCTAATTCTACACTTGTAATAGGTAACGTCTCAATCGAGTTAATTTCCGCGCAATCTGCTTCCTCAAATCCGTACGTTTTAACCGGACGTAGGGGTAATCTAGACATTGCATCTGCGTTTGCATTATCTTCCGATTTTTTATACTTAATTTGAAAATCAAATGCTTGCAAAAAAATTGCATAGTGTTGCATGCGTGCGGCAGAGAACACTGGTAGCCCATTAGTTGGAGAGAAAATTCGTACCAGTGGTTTGTGATCCGTAATCAGGGTAAACTTCCTGCCATATAGGTAGTAATAAAATTTCTTTACTCCGTAAATGATTGCATAAGCTTCCTTATCAATCTGTGAATATTTTTGCTGAGTCTCACTCAACATTTGTGAAGCGAATTGAATAGGCCGTTCTGTTCCGTCTGGAGAAACCTGCGAAAGTACCGCACCTACCGCGTAAGAGCTAGCGTCTGTTGCGAGTATTAATTGAAGTGTCGGGTCAAAATGTGCCAAAACTTTGTCCGATTGTATTTCTTTCTTTACCGTATTAAATGCTTCCTGACATTTTGTATTCCATTTGAAAGGTACATTATCCTTTAGCAAGTGATATAATGGGTGGAGTACTTTGCTTAGATTTTGAAAAAAAACGACCGTAATAATTTACTAGGCCCACGAAAGATTTGATTTCCGTTTTGTTAGTTGGTCTGGGAGCGTTTTGTATGGCCTCGATTTTACTGGTCGACTTACGCAGACCTGTTCTATCAATTACGTAACCGCAATACTCAATTTTGTCTTGTAAAAACATGCATTTTTTTAAATTTACGCGAATATTATGTTCGGACAGTATTTTTAGTACCGCCTCAAGCCTTTGTAAATGTACTTTCCTGTTAGGAGCTGTGATCCTGATATCGTCCAAGAAAACCCCGACTCCAGGAATACCCTGTAATAGACTTTCCATTTCGCGCTGCCATACTGCTGGCGCGCTTGCAACACCATACATTAATCTACAGCTTTCGTAAAGTCCGAAGGGTGTATTAAGTACTAGACACTCCCTACTGTCTTCGCTTACTTCGAGTTGTAGGTACGCTTCCCGTAAGTCTAATTTTGAAAATTCCGTACCACCGTTCAGCGACGAAAACATTTCGTCAATCGTTGGTAAAGGGTGCTGGTCCACGACTAAAAACGGATTTATTGTAATTTTGAAATCCCCACATAATCGAATTCCCCCGTTTGACTTCGTTACCGGCACTATTGGTGTAGCCCAATCGGAATGTTGCACTTTACGTAATACCCCTTCTTTGACCAATTTATCAATTTCCTCCTTTACTTTAGGTAGCAATGCATGCGCGATTTTTCGGCTTTTAACGAACACAGGAGTAGTCCCCTCGCGTAGTTTTAGTTTAGCTTGTATACCTGTAATTTTTCCGATATCTTCCTGAAAGATTCGCGGATATTTCTTTAAAAGTGCTTGCACATCGGTGCTATCAGTATCTACTTGAGCGATCTCCCCCAAGTCTACATTTAATTGCCTGATCCATTCTCGACCCAGCAAAGGTTTCCTTTTCCCCTTAACTATATACATTTCGAGGTTATGTGTAATACCATTGTAACATACGCTAACATTGGAAACTTCTAACATCTCGAGTTCCGTACCGCAATATGTAACTAGTCTAAGCGTGGTCGAATGTATCTGTACATCTTTGAAAAACTTCACGAATTGTTCTTCGCCCATAAGACTTACGGCTGCCCCGCTATCTACTTCAAATTGAATATCGACTTTATTTACTTCTACGTTTACCATAAATTTCTCTCGGAACGCCGCATGCTCGGTGTCAGCAAGGCAAATTACTTCGATCTGATTCGTTTGGTTACCATCTTTTTTCGCTTTCATACATACTTTCTTTATATGACCTTTTACTTGACAATAATTACAAATTACCTCTTTCTTATCGCAATTATTTGCTAAATGCTTGTCAGAACCACATCTATAGCAAGTTTTGTTATTACTCTGACTTTTATTATCTTTTGTATTTACCTGAGTCTTACGATTTTTATTTAGGAATTTAACCTTACTCTGCTTCTTATTCGTATTAACGCTATTTACGCTCGCTGTGTTGGACTTCTGTAGTTGTGCTGCATCCCGCGCCGAAACTTCCATACCGACTGCGATTTCCACTGCCCTCTCCACCGTGAGGTCTCTGCATTCGAGTAGGCGTCCTTGTATTCTCTCCGACCGCAGGCCGAAAACGAATTGGTTCCGCAGCGCCGTGCGCAAGTAGTCCCCGAACTTACAATGAAGCGCCAGCTTCTGGAGGGCCGCCATGTATTCCTGCGCCGTCTCCCCCTCTCCTTGGCGTCGTTGCAAAAATCGGAAATTTTCCGCTATTTCCAAGGGTTCCGGGTTGAAGTGGTTTTTCATTATAGCTACTAATTCTTCATATGGCTTGGTAGTCGGTTCCACCGGTGCCAATTTATCACACAATAGATCGTATGTTTCTGGACCCATGTAATGAAGTAAATAGTCCCTTCTTGGTGGCACCGGCACATTGAACACTCCAAATGCACTTTCCAGTCTTTTCGTCCAACGGTCAAACGTTGTCTTTGACGCATCGAATGACTCGATAGAGAAAACTTGTTGGATCGTAGTGGTTTGCCCCGTATTCGGCATTTTGCATTAATCGTTTTCGTACTGTGCAACAATGTATGTAGGAGCCCGCAGTACTTGCACTTGGGTTCGTAACGTCCTCGTCGCCACTTATTATGTACAGGAGTAGGTAGTAATTGTTCACTAACAAGTACAAAATAACTCGTCTTTATTGCGTGCGAGGAAGCGGTCATGCGACCGAGTTGAGAGTTACAATATGTCTGCCGGGAAGGCTGCTTATTCCGTATGGCGGGACCGGAAATTGACTATCGTGGCCCTCTCGCGGTTGTACTCTTATGGCGGCTATTCAACTTATGAACATAACACAATGGATTCACTAAAACTAATTCAAACGATTCACTAACCATATTAAAAACGATAGAAACTGATGTGCAGCTGATAAAACATTTACAATAGGATCCCAAGTATTTTGTAACGTGAATTTCTGATAGAGTATCGTAAATAAACGATTCACTAACCATATTAAAAACGATAAGAAATTTTTTATCGTTTTCTATCGTTGGCGGTTATCAGGGAAGGCATTTTTATTGTATTTACACAAATATTTATCGTTAAGAACAGAAAAATTGGTTAACTTGTCTCAGTTTAATAACATAAATACGTTGTCAACGTAAACAAGTTGTCAATTGTTATAGACAGTAAGAACAGAAGAAAAAAAAATATATATATTCTTACATTTTTATTTTATATTAAGCGGCGCGTCATGCATCATCAATATGGCGGCGAATCTCGAGGAGGAGCAGAGCTTACGCGAGTGCGAGGAATACGTGCCGCGAGACAGGACACGATCGTGTCTTCCCGTTGACTTCCTCGATTAGATCAGAATATTAGAATTTGACTGTATGTACATTGCAATATGTTTGAGACGGTTGTCTACAACAAGAATTGTTACAGAATGCCGTTACCAACCGACATGGAAGCGAAATTGTTGCGCCAGATAGTCCTTGCAGGTCTGGCAGATCAAGTCGCGAGAAAGGTTTCGCCCAACGAGGTAAAAGAGGATCAGGCTAAGGCCAAATGGAAACATGCTTACAGGTTAGGTATGATGTGTTATTAATTATCATCGATAATTAAGACCTATTGAATGTGACCTCTCCATTCTGAACCATCTTTCAAAACACCAGAAATGGAGGAACCTGTGCTCATGCATTCTTCGTGCGTTCTATGGAAAATCAGTCCGGAATAGGTGATTTATCAAGAGGTGCACGAAACGAATAAGATGTACATGCGAGGTGTCACGGCGATAGAACCCGAATGATTGCCGAAATTCGCTCCCATGCTATGCCATCTTAGTGAACCATTGGTTGATCCATCGCCAAGGTATTTTTATCACAATTCTTGCTTTATAATGTTTTTCCTACTTATTTATAAAGATATTAATCTTCATTATGATCGAATATTATTCTCATTTATAGATATAATCAAGGAACCGGGAAGATCATTTGCCGTGTGCATGTCTGGTATGTACATTCGGAAAGGCTGGATGGGCACTACCATCGATGGATATAGAGCATCCGTTGACGGTAGACGGTGTTCAAGTGGTTCGCGTATTTCTTTTTGGAGGATCAAGTGTGCCCTAAGCTGAAACGATTTGTTCCATCGCTGCTGACGACACCTGGGAGCATCACCAAGTCATGGGCCAGGTAAATCGTTATTCTATCTCCTTTCGATTTCACGTTGATTCATCGAATAGATTACATCAATTGAATACGATTTTTTCAGGTTGATACCACACACTCAAGCAATAGTACAAACGCTGCAGTCGCAGGGAGTCGTGTCCAAAGACAAACTGCTAGAAATCTGGATAAAAGTTCGGATAAAAAATGTGAGATTTTAATTTATAAAATAATATTTAGATATTATATCATAGACTTCTATACAATACTAGACCGCTGACAGGCATCTCGGCCGTGATGCTTGCCGCCATGTTGATTTTAGTCAAGATATGCTATACTGCAGATTCTATACAATATACAAGATTTCTATACAACAGTCTGGCATATACAGAATGTCCAAAAGAAAGGGTTTAATACTACAGGAGTAGTGGTTCGATTTCGGCATCCAAATACTCTACACGTCGAAGGCATGACTTACAAACTTATTAATAACATGTACATTTAACACAAAAATATTCGCCTGCTTCGTTATGTACTGTAATAACGAATGCAGATAAACGCACATCATGAGCAACTGAACACCCGATAGTGACTTAATTCAATATGACCTTCACTACCACTTGCGCCTCGCACTCGCATCAGCTTTTTGGCTGTGCGTCCATAGATGTTAGTGGTCTAGTATAAAAGTCTGTGGATATTATATATTTATAAAATTATATATATGTATCTTTATATATATATATATATATATATATATATATATATATATATATATATTAATCTTAAATCTAATACATAAAATTAATTTTATGCTACAAAAAACTTTTTTATTTAGGAAGTTATAACTATTTTCTGCTTAAACAAGTAAAAAAAGTGATATTTTTTGCGGTATTTTATTTAAATTTAATAAAAATGTTAGTAACATCGATGTACCAATACATGACTAGCCAAAATGCGATTGTCCCAGTGTCCAAATTATGAGGTCCTAGTAACTGGCCATGACTTTTTAAGTGTACTAAAATAATTTTAATGAAAGGAATTTTATTTTGCAGAGTAAAAGCAAGAAAAAAATAATAAATAAGTTAATAAAAAGACATTAGAAAAGTTAAAAATATAAAAATATTGGATAAAGAAATGCTTAAAAGGTTAGAAAATATAAAGTCTTAAAACAAGTTTTTACAGTCTAATAAATAATTTATTTTTACTATTAATGTTTTAAATAAATAAATTTATTTATTATTAATTAAAAACGGTTTTACAATGTAATAAATGATTTATTTTTACTACTAATTTAATAATTAGATTTTTAACTCACTTAAAACTTTAAAAGTTCAATACAACACATTTTAACAGACTGTTTGTAATAGTTGCTGATGTCTTTTTATATCAGAAGAGGATCATAAGTGGTAACATAGGTAGTAACATAGTACCTTTAGCATTTACTATAAACAAAACAGTTATGTTTTCTTTTTCATCACCATGTAAGTACAATTTTATAAAGATCCTTTACGAGCCAATACACTGTCTGTCTTTGGAACTAAGAAAAAAGAGTTGTTCGGCCTTCACATGAGACCGTCATATTTTTCCGACCCGCCACGAATTTTATATGATTGACGCACAATGATCCATCATTGTTAAAATAACTTGAAAAGGACCCAAAATAGTGGTCGAAACGTCGTTGTGTTATGCTTAATAAAACTTGCCAGTCAGGCCGTTTAACTTACCGAATTATTTCATCACTGGCGAATAACTTTTATTGAATTTAAGAAAAAAGAACTTTCATCTAACAAATACTCTTGACAGATGGATGTCCAGTGGGTTTAACTTTTGTAACTGTTCTTTCACTTCTCTGAATTAATTCTTTAAAATATCTTCTGTTGCTGATGCTCAATTCATTGTCAAATTTTTAGTGATTCTTGGAGTCACATATGGATGTCTACGACAAAAACTTTCCCACCTGTGTCTGCCTGGTTTATTATTCTTTAAAAGAGACTCAGTGATAAGTTTCTGTACACTGCACTGAAGATGTTGAGATTTTGTTACAGAAAAACCTCTTTGGCTGCAATAGAAAATCCAGTCAACTTTTTCAAATCGCTCAAAATTTGACAATAAATTGAGCATCAGCAACAAAATTAAGATGTTTTAAAGAATTAGTTCAGAGAAGTGAAAGAACATTTACAAAAGTTAAATCTACTAGACATCCATCTGTCAAGAGTATAAGTATCTGTTAGATGAAAGTTCTTTTTTCTTGGTTCCAAAGGCAGACAGGCAAATAACTTACAATTTGAGGTTATATGAGGTTATATGAGGCTACATGTCAATAAAAATGAACGAAAGAAATACATAAAACAGAAAAAATATACAATTTAGTATACTATCATTACAAGTAATGTTTACAATAAACATACTTACAAATTTCGTACAGAAAACTTAAAAACAAAGCACAAAAACTCAAGCGCGTGTTGCGGCTAGGTACTAGGACACACAAGTAAGCACTTGAGATGACGATTCGCCCGATAACTGGACAGCCGGCTAGTTTTCGGACAGGCAAGATTATCACGTACCGATTCATAGCCATGTAAATTTTTATTGAAAAAACAATTTAAATGAACAATTTTTCATTTTTTATTTATTATAAATATTCTTAAGATTATATAGAAACTTTATTTATGCAGAAATATATAATATTATGATTATTATCATCTTAACAAGTATCACACATTCCTTAGCCATATCTTAAGGAATCTAGGAAGACTCACGGTGCATTTGACCATGATAATTTAAACAATTTTTTTAATATTTGAAACAAAACGTTTAGTGGCATAATTTTTTATACAAGATACTGAATAACCAAATAACATAAATCAGTAAAAATATGTGTCTTATTTTATGTGTATAGCTTAATAAAAAATAAAATGTCCGTCAATGGCCAGGTAATGGGACATGGCCCGTCATTGGTACATTTACCTTAATCCAGACATCTTAATTCCGTCCTGTAAGATCTGGTTTTTTGTTTCAGTTTATTTATTTTCTATTCTATCTTCAGGACAGATTACTGATTTGGTTTGCTTTTATTTCAAATAATGTAAAAACTTTTTAGTTACTCTCAATTTTTCTTTCACGTCAACATATTTTCTTTTTTTGTAAAGATAACTACACATAATACAGACAAAATTGACTTCAAAGGAACTCTCTTTCTGTCGCTCACCTATCTAAGAATTCTAGACAAACCTGCCGTGTTTGCCATTACTTTTTAAACATAATTAAATTACATAAAAAAATTAAATAATTAAAAATAAATATTAAAGACAAAAAGTAAAAAAGGTTTTATATATATAGGCACCTATATACAGGCATTATACTAATTATAATTGTATTCAGCAGAAAGCTGCTTTGCAACTGCAGTTGTAAAATTCGTGAATTTGATTGGTGTATTACTCTTAGTTTCGGCCAAAATTAAAAGCATACACCAATCACATTCACAAATTTTACAACAATTGCAAAGTAGTTTTCTCTGCTGAACACAGCTTTTTATTACTTGCGTTATATGTATGAGCTGCCATTTGCTACGCGTGCGCAAACAACCCGGCAACCGAGCAACGACTTGAATATTTCGTTGAGCACCGACGGCGCCAAACAGCAGTGCTGCAATTGGATATAAGTCCGTGATCGGAACTTCGGAAGGTTGTTAATAGACTAAAATAAGGTAGAGAATAATGTAAATCGCGAAAGGCTATATATTTTACAGTCTTTTACGTCTTGCGTTTTTCTATGTATGCTTTACTTTATGTCCACGCTACGACAGACGTCTCGTTCTTTGTCATCAGCCGAACGCTGCCCTTGCGGCAACCTAATGCAAAATATTAATTATGTAATATTTAATTGCGGATTGTACTGTAGTAAAGCCTCTTATTTAGTCAAATACATTGAGGAAACCTTTCCTCAATCTTCAAGAGATATTCTCCCATTTTTAAATAATCCCCCTCATCAATTCATCCGTCTTCTCCTCGCAACTTGCAAGTCTATGGATCTCCCCCCCTTAGAAAGAGCCGAAGAGTTTAATCGGAGCATCATGTTAATCGGAGACGGTGAATCGGCCCATATCTGCAGTGCGGAAATAATAACACAGGCCCATAAAAAAAAAGTATATTGCTCTGGGGTTGAGACCACATTACTCCAATGTATTTTGACCCGCTGAACACAAATCTGAAATAAAAATTAGGGGTCGCCCAGAGGATTTCAGAGATAACCTCAAAAAACAGTTACAAATGTAACTGTAGTTAAATTGAAGGAAGGTATCTTCGATGGACCTCAAATTCGCAAAATGTTTAGAGACGAAGAGTTTGTCAAAAGTATGAATGATACAGAGAAGGCAGCCTGGTTGGGCTTCAAAGATGTCGCAACAAAATTTTTGGGAAATAACAAAGATGAAAACTATAGGAGCATCGTAGAAAATATGGTAGAAAACTTCAAACTTAGGTTGCTTAATGAATTTGAAGCTTCACTTTCTTGATTCGCATCTTGATGAATTTCCACAAAACCTTGGGGATTTCAGTGAAGAGCAAGGCGAAAGATTTCATCAGGATATGAAGGAATTTGAACGTAGATGGCAAGGAAACTGGGGCGTGAATATGATGGCGGACTATTGCTGGATGCTGAAAAGAGAAACACAACAAAAAGGCAAAAAGTGACGTAGAAATTCTTTACATAGGTCGTTCGATGACAAACGCATACGCAAGCGTAAACCAATTTAATTCTCGTTCATAAGATCACCTTCATTTAAGGCCTCATGCAGGTTTTCAGTCACTAAATTCCCTTACAGTATAAAATCTTCTGATCACCAAACTGGACTTACAGACGATAACTGTGCGAGTATTGCCAAATTTTCCCGCTCTCAGAGGTATAACCATCTTCAGATTCGTCTTCAGCCTGCTGTTGTCTTCAGTTTTTCTTATAGTCTAAACATCAGGAAAGACTGACACAAGTGTGTTTGTGCGTTTACCAATAAAATTCTGGTTGGTCTTTGTAATGTATTCACATTAGTACGGTACTGGTAATGCGTGTGAGCGATCAGCGATCCCCGAAAAGGTATCACCTCAGTGAGTAGGAGCGAGTGGGGATAGAGTCAGTTACCCGGTGACCGTCAAGGGATACACATTGTAACCGACCAATATATCTTATTGTCTATTAAGACTGAGAGTTTAATTACTTAACCATCTCAGGACACCACAATTTTGGCGACGAGTTTTTTTCGAACGCGTGGTGCAAATTGTCAAGACAATAACGATAAATAGTTTTCGTGCAAATTTCGTGGAACAGTGAGCATGTGGCACGCCGTATTCGAATTCCACAGCAGTCGGAGAGCACGATAAACGGAGAGTCGAGTGTACAACGCTATTGGAGCGACGTGACGGTCACTTAAGAATAATAATTGCGTAGTATACGGAATTAAAATTTACGCAAGCGGTAAATTGTGCGCTGCAGAAGATATTACAAATATTCAAAATTTTCACGTGCATCGTGTGTATACGGAAAGAGAACTTGGACAATAAAACGAACAAATAACGTTAAAAGAGACAATTAACGGTGAAAGTGCGTTGCAATATAAAATTATTAGTTTTCTAATTGACTGCATACGGAAATAAAATTTTGTCAATTAGGGTATACGGAAATGAACTATTGTGTCATTGTGTTAAATGTCGGGTCCTGGAAACAGTAAAAGTGCCATCGATTATTCAAAAACATCGTGGATTTATACGCTTACGAAACTTCAATTATTTGAAACTCTAGAACAGTTAGAGTTAACATACGAGGAGAATTTGGGTATCGAGGAGCTTCGTAAAATTCTGCGAGCTCACGTAAGCGAGGTAAACAGAAGGCAGGGACAACGACAAGGTGAAGACAAGAAGCCAAGGGTAACTCACACAATGGCAGGAGAGAGCAACAGCACGAAAATGGAATTCCAGCTAGGAAAAGATGACTGGGAAACATACATATACAGAGAGGCTCGAATTATATTTCGTAGCCAACGACGTGAAAGCTGAGAAACAAGCGGCAGTGTTATTAACGAAAATAAGTTCCGATACTTATAAACTGGTTCGTGATCTGTGCGCGCCGGATAAGCCGAATACAAAATCTTTTGCCGAGTTAGTAAAATTAGTGAGCGATCACTTAAATCCGAAACCGTCAAAAACGATGGAAAGATGCAAGTTCTATCAAGCGCACCAAAGTGCAACGGAAACGGTAGCGGAGTTTTCGGCGAGACTAAAAAGCTTATCGTTAAACTGCAATTTCAGTGACGTGAAAGTAGCGTTACGGGATCAGTTAGTGTGCGGATTGAAAGATCACGCAACAAAAAAAGCACTGTTTCGTGAAGATAAATTGACGTACGATTCAGCATACAAAATAGCTGCTGCAATGGAAGAAGCAGAAAAGAACGCGTCGACAACAGATAAAATTAGTACCGGTACGACAAGCAACGCCGCGAGTGTAAATGTAGTTCAATCGAATTCGCGCGCAAGCGAGAAAAAAAGACAGTATCATCCCAGTGCGGGAGGTAGAGGTGCTTATCGCGGTGTCCGAGGACGAGGGCAGCGGTTCAACAACCGACTCCTGGCCCTCCCGGCTAACAGTGGCAGCCGGGCGCCGCACAATAACACACATCAGAGCGCGAGGCGTTCATCGTGTTATTGCTGTGGGAAGCCAAACCATTTGGCGCGTGATTGCTATCATCGACACTGATCGCACAAGCTTTAGCTAAGCTTGGTCTCGGTGAATTCTATGAGTAACAACAACACATAGCCGAATAAATTCTTAACTTTCAGTTTGAAATAGTATGTAAGTATTATGTATGCAAGTAGTATATAAATATTCAAGAAGTTCATGTCATAATCAGATATTTGTACAGCTCAGAATATCAATACATCAGATAATATTCTTTCAACAAGTACAGGCAATATTAGGATCAAGGAAGGTCATTATCTAAGAATGATTTATGGATTCAGTATACTAAATAACTTCACAATTAAGTATATTAACCATCTCTTAAGATAATAATGATAGAATCTTGTTTATATTCAATTTAGAAAAGGAAGGTATTTCATTTGTGAATTCAGGAATTTATCTAACGAATATAATCTTATTCCGAGTAAATAGTTCTTTATAATTCGTAATTTTTAGTATGGATTTTCAGGAATTAGATAATGACCTTAATCAGGAAAATATTCTTAAACTAAAACACAGTAATATTATAATAAGTTGTTTCTGTTAAAAGTTCCGAATAATACCAGAAAATATATTTTTTTAAAACATCTGAATAAACAATTGTAAATATTGATCAATAACTTTAGTAATGAATATGGAAGGAAAAGAAACGATCTTTCACTATGACTTTTCTGTAATTAATCAAGTTCTGATACTACTAATATTAAAAGACGTATGATTATATATCGAGATGATAAAGAAAGTGATCAATGATATCAAACATAAAAATGGTTATTCAATCAGAACTTTAAATAAATAACGTTATCATGTATCTTTAATAAGTGATTATTTTACGAGACACTTTATATATGTATGTATCCATGTGAAGTTCGCCGCGTCGATCTCAAGAAATGACGGTCGAAGGAGCGATACTACGGATCTTCACATGACATGGTCAGTTCCGGAGTCATTTAAATGGTAGATGAAGACAGGAGAACATACCTTTAAAATGTAAGATTATTCCTGGAAATAATTGAGAGCAGATCCAAACGATCTGTTAACGTTTTATAAACGTCCTCAGAATTCTCCACACTGAGATCGTTGTAAGCGATCCCACTGAGAAAGATAGTAGAGTTACGGTAGTATACCGCGTGAAATCTATATTTCCGGCATATCCATACTATTTTATCTTTCGCCTGTATCTGTGTATGAAAGGCCTCAAAGATAAGAATTGATCACTAATAGTAGGACGAATACTTTCTCGGCCGAAAATACCCAAACTCTACGTACCTGTGTATGAAAGAAAAGATCCGAAAGATCTGCACGAGAATGAGGATCCGAAGAATCGCTCTGAGATTGAAGATCCGAAGGATCCTTTCCTTTTCGTGCAGGAAAGAGTTCCGCCTGAACCGCTACTCGGTATGGTCTCAGTAGCACTGATCCGTCTCAACGCGGCGTAGTGATCCCACTGTTACTCGTCACAGATAAGTAGATCAAATCCAAGGAATGGCAGAGGACGTTCGAAGGACTATGCACACGTATTATGCACATGCACTAGACTCCCTTAGTCTGTTGAATCAATCATCTTGCTGCCATGGCAACCCGTAAAGGAAATCAAAGAAGATCGAGACTCGCGCGATTGTATCAATCTTATGAGAACTTTACATGCATTATATTTCACGTTTCAATTTACATTTCGAATGCTCGACTCTCGCAGTGTTCTTTAAACAACACAGCACGTGTAATTCTTGTAAACAGAAGGGGCACCTGGCAACTATGTGCCGATCTCAGAAGGCAGCGGTTCAACATCTAGAACGAGAGTCGACGAGCAAGGAGCAGCAGCGGGAGGAGGCGGTATACGATTTCCTCTTAGTAGACGACAACGAAGGCGAGTCAACGAGCGGTACCGGTAAAGCAGGAAGCGACAATGTAAAAGCCGATCCTATGTATTTAAACGTAACGATTAATGGAAAAAAGATAGATATGGAAATTGATTCGGGTTCGTACGTTGCGATCATTTCGAAAAGTGATAAAAATAAATATTTCCCCGAAAATAAAATCACGCGCGAGGCGCCTGCGTTGAATGCATATGGCAAAGTCCCGTTAGAAAGTGAGGGAGTATTAGAGAATTTGAAAGTAAAATTAGGAAGTCGGGAAGCAACGTTAAAAATGAGAGTAATGACAAGCGATGGTCCCATTTTGATCGGTAGACAATGGCTAAAAGTTTTTGGGTTGTGGCCATTGCCATTGAACTTGTTGAGCAACGCAAATGATTGTAATAAAGTTGACGTAATTAACGTGACGAAACAATTTGCAGAGAAATATCCGAAATTGTTTGGTCCCGGCCCCGGGTTGTATAATAAAGGAAAGCTTAAATTAGTTTTGAAAAAAGATGCACAGCCTGTAGCGTTAAAAGCGAGACATTTGCCATTTGCATTAACAAGCAAAGTTGAGGATGAAATTAATCGTCTGGTTAAATTAGGACATCTCGAAAAAATCGATGTGAGCGAATGGGCAACGCCAATTGTGCCGGTAATAAAGTCGGACGGTTCCGTTAGAATCTGCGGTAATTTCAAATTAACGTTAAATCCGAATTTAGTTCGAAATCGACATCCGATACCGCTGATTGATGAAATTTTTATGGCATTGAGAAATGGTAAAAGTTTTTCGCAGATTGATTTAGAGCATGCGTATATGCAAATTCCGGTAGAAGAGGGTAGCCGAGGTTATTTAACGATAATAACGCACAAAGGGTTGTGCAGATACACAAAAATGACCGAGGGCATTGCATCGGGACCGGAAGATTTTCAACAAAAAATCGAGCAATGTTTAGCTGGAATTGACGGAGTAATCCCTTATCTTGATAATATCTATTGCACGGGCAAAACTGATGAAGAGCATTTAGAAACGTTGAACGCAGTATGTAAGAGACTCGAGGAATCGGTCGAATACGGTTTCAAGGTAAATATAAACAAATGCGATTTTTTCAAAGAAAGATTAGATATTTTGGGGTTTGTCATTAATAAAGACGGGTTGCACAAGTCGAGAACTAAAGTAAATGCAATAATTGAAGCTCCGACGCCGGTCGATAAAAAACAATTAGATTCATTTTTGGGACTTGTAACGTATTATGCGAGATTTTTACCCGAGAGAGCGACTAAACTAAAACCACTTTATGAGTGTGCGAAAGGAGATAAGTTTGAGTGGACAGAAGAGTGCGATGAAGCGTTCGAGTGGGTGAAAAGAGAATTAGTATCACCGTGTGTATTAGCTCACTTCGATCCAAACGAAGAAATTATATTATCATGTGATGCATCGGCGTATGGGCTAGCCGCGATATTGTCTCATCGATATAAAGACGGTACAGAGAAACCGATCGCATATGCGTCGAAGGTAGTCCCCGAGAAAGAGTTAAATCGTGCCATCATTGACAAGGAAGCGAGTGCAATTGTCTTCGGATTTAAGAAGTATTATAATTACATATTTGGTAAAGAGATAACGCTGAGAACAGACCATAAGCCCTTAGTTTTCATTTTTGGTCCAAAACAAGAGATAAGTGTGTGCTAACTGAATTGCACGCATCTCATTTCGGCATAGTGAAGATGAAAATGCTGGCAAGATCGTACGTATGGTGGCCGAACATCGATAAAGGCATTGAGAACATTGCGGCATCATGTACAGTGTGTGTACAAGAGCGTAAGAAACCTGCGAGTGTTCCGTTAACGCCGTGGCCATTCCCTGATAGATGTTAGAGTAGAATTCATACAGATTTCTTAGGTCCGTTTCACGGTCATATGTTTATGTTGATTATTTATCGATGCGTACTCGAAGTGGCCTGAAATTATTGATATGCAAAAGTGCACTCAGGCACCGAGAGTAATTGAAGAATTTAAGAAAATTTTAAGTCGTTTTGGTCTTCCGAGACATTTAGTAAGTGATAACGGTACGCAATACACGAGTATCGAATTTCAAGAGTTTTGCAAAATCAACGGTATAAAACATAGCTTCACTGCACCGCATCATCCTGCGACGAACGGCGCAGACGAGAATTTCGTTGAAACATTCAAAGACAAAGTAGAAAAAATTGCCAGAAGTGGCAAATCGCTTGATTATGCAATTAATCTCTTCTTGTTCGATTATAGAGCTACCGAGCATTGTACAACGGGAAGAACGCCTGCATACATGATGTATAAGCGAGAGTTGAGAACGAGATTCGATTTATTAAAGCCGAGCGTGAGCGATGATGTACGAGCGAAGCAGTTGGCACAGGTAGCGGGTAGGAAAGGCAATCGAAATGTCGATTTCCAAATTGGTGATAGCGTGATGGTCGATGATTTCAGGGTACGTAGTAATAAGCGGGTCGAAGGTCAAATTATAAAGAAATTATCTCCAGTAACGTTTGAAGTTAAAGTAGAGACTGGCCAAGTTTGGAAACGACACGTCGATCAGATCGTTCGATTTATTCCGCCAAACGATAATAAAACTAACGTTAACGTTGCACCTGTGAGCGAACCAGAAGAAGTGTTGCGCCGTTCCCATCGATTAAGAAATCGTTATAGTAACGAGAAATAAAAAGGGAGGAATTGTAATGTATTCACATTAGTACGGTACCGGTAATGCGTGTGAGCGATCAGCGATCCCCGAAAAGGTATCACCTCAGTGAGTAGGAGCGAGTGGGGATAGAGTCAGTTACCCGGTGACCGTCAAGGGATACACATTGTAACCGACCAATATATCTTATTGTCTATTAAGGGGATCCTAAAGCCGTCTGTAATACCGACAATCGTACTTTTCGTTTAATTTTTTATTGGCTTTATGGATTTGAAAAAATCTTGCCTAGAATTAAAGTATGTGCTCTAAGTCACGTCCCTTGTCCAGGCGGTAGCTCGGCCGGGGGGGGGGGGGGGAGCGGTCGGATGTCACCTCTGCCCGAGCGGGGCAGGGTGGCCGCGGTATAATCGGTTAGAACTTATTTCTTTGCGAGTCTTTCAGATGTCGAGTGGATGGCCCGGGCGTATTGTAACGGCCTAAGCCGCAACGAGGGAATGTTTGAGAGCGTGCTGCGATGGAGTGGCCGGCAGGCGGGCCACGCATGGGCCCTTTGCCGATCCGGCTTGGGGCGTCTCGCGGGGCGAGCGCAGCAGCTCGATGACGCCGGGATAAGGAGCCCAGAGACTACGGAACCCGCCACGGGACATTGCAGCCGATCGACCTAGCCACGGCCTGGCCAGCCGGGCGGTCGTAACCGGCACGAGGGTCGCGGCCTGGACAGTCGGACCCTAAAAGCAGCCGTTCAAACCTACCGCCGGCGGGCGAAGCAGACAGGAGCAGGCGCTCGGAACGGGCGCGGAACTCGCAGAGGGCCTACCGGTCGAGCTTGCAAGCACGGCGCGCAAGCGCGCGGGCCCAGCGTGGTCCCGCCGGGCCAGGAGAGCGGCACTGTCGTGTCGTCGTCGCGAGAGGTGACATCCCGAGGAGCCCCGGCTGCCGAACCGTGAAGAACTTTGTAAGGCCACCACTCGAACATCGCATACATCACGTAAGGTTGTTCTCGAGGCCGAGACGCATCCGAGAGTCGCGTAAGATCGCGAACTTATGAAATTGCGAGTAGTTGATTACCGAGAAGAAACTCTCGGAGGGTCCGGCCGAGAGAGTGACCGCGGTTGCCCTTCCCGGAGAATCGTACGAGGCCGGCAGTCACCGCGTCATTAGAACCGCGCGGTAAATTTCGTCCCGCGAGGCGGGAGCGCGTAAACGGGACCGATAGAGGTAGCGTCAGGGAGATCCGCGTTGTATAGTAAGTGTTACGCTTGTGAGTTCGTGTCGCGGAGGTTACGTTAGAATGTTCGCGTTTCGAAAATGTTGTGTGATCGCGTGCGTTGATGTGGTCGCGCTGTGTGTTTCGGGGTGCGAGGCCCGAAGAGTGGAGTAGTTGTGGGCGAGGTGTTCTTCGCATGGGCCGGACACCGTATCATCGCGGGGCCGTATGGGCTTCGCGTGATCGCGTCGTGGCGTGCGGGACATCTTCGCGTTTCGTTGCGTATGGCGTTTTGGTGGCGTCTTCCGCGCCATACGGACAGTATTGTCGCGGGACCGAGGGGTGGGTTCGCGCAATCAGGTCCCGGGGCGCGGGGCGCGGGTATTTGGGACCTTTCGTGAGACGTCGCGGAGGGTCATTGGGGACCATTTGCGAGACGTTGCGGATGGTCATCTCGGGACTACCAACTGGGAACGTTAGGCAGTTGGGAAGTCGTCGCGCGTTGCGTATTGCGTTCGTGTAATCGCGTCGAGTACATTGCGTGCGTGTAATTGTGTATTGCGTATTGCGTTCGTGTAATCGTGTCGAGTGCCTTGCGTTCGTGTAATCGCGTATTGGGTATTGCGTTCGTGTAATCGCGTCGAGTACGTTGCGTTTGAGTAATTGCGTTGTGTGCGTCGTGCGTCCCGTAACCGTCGATGGGAGTTGTGTCATTGGAGTCGCGGTCATTAAGAACTATCGCCGTTGTATCTTTCGCGAGCGCGGGAGACGACTTGTAATACCGACCCCGTTCTATGAAATATATGCTGCTTGTTATTGTTACATTTCGTGAGTGTTAACTGCGCTGCGCTCCCTCTCCTCCTCCTATCCGAGATCTAACAGCGATCTAAAGTATCGAGAATTCACACCTGAGATATTTAGCGTTCGGATTTAGAGTATCGTGGTGCGAGCATTCGCGCCTGGCGCCCATATCGAGCTTTAGTGAAAATACCCGGTCGAGCTACCATTGATTTAACGATTCCAGCTTAGAATACTTTAGAGATTTGGCGGTTTAGTGAAAAGTGACGGCGCGCTCCTTCTCGGCCGGCGAGACCGAGGGGACATCGTCGTCGTCATCACAGAGTTTAATTACTTAACCACCTCAGGACACCACAGTCCTGAGACAAATCATATTCTTTTTTTTTAAGCCTTTACCACTAAAAAACGTGGTTTTTTACGGTTTTTTGAGGTTATCTCTGAAATCCTCTGGGCGACCCCTATTTTTTATTGCAGATTCGTGTTCAGCGGGTCAAAATACATAGGAGTAATGTGGTCTCAACCCCAGAGCAATATACTTTTTTTTGTGGGCCTGTGTAATCAATATCGAGACGAAATCGATTTATTCTGAATTGAAAAGTCATCGAAAGTGGTACCACATTTCAATCGAGATCGATGAATATTTCAATTACTTTTCGATATACGTTTTCGACGTCAATTAGACGTCGATTCGATGGGTCATTTCTCGCTGGGATATATGATAAAAAAGCTACGCAATGACAATATAACGATAATACTGCATAACGAGTTACAGAATCGCAACTCAGAGCCGTTACAAAAGATCAATATGATGTATAGGTCAATATGACGTTAAAATAATGTCATTTTGATAAGAGGTCTTAAAGCGCCGCGCTATCGACCGCCGTCACGAAACGTCGTCGTCGTCGTCGTCGTCGTCGTCATTCACAGTCCTCGTCATCATTGTCTTCCCGTTGACTTCCTCCGATACTTCCGATAGTTTCTCCAGCAAGGGGTCGATTGTGTATCTTGAAATAATGAGGTAAAAATTACAAAAGTGAGAAAATTCATTAGCGTATCTACGATTTTATTGATTAAAATCTAGTAAAATCTGTTCACTTTTGTAATTTTCACCTCGTTTCAAGATACACAACCGACCTCCAGACGTACGCGACGGTTTATTTTGGGTGCGTTCCGAATTGCGCATGAAACGCATAGACTGCATTACTGTTGCGCAGCGCTTCAAAATCGTTCCGTTTTGTCAATGCGCATGAAGCGCTTTAGTAATTCGGAACGGTTGTCTGCCCGCTCTGCGTACTAATGCGAATTGAAAAGGGATCGACGCCGTTCTAATCAATGGCTCCTGCCTCATTCGTATGATGTTAGCCGACGACTGACACTTTTTTTTTTTAATTAGTGATATGTTTAAAAAAATGTGAAATCGATTGTATTTCGTTTGTAGATTATTGTAGTGCATTTATTTTCGTTTGTTAATTTACAATTAATTTTTAATTAATTATTTAATTGTAGACCATGAAACTAGCCGACATATATTATAAAATTAAAAAATTTGAACATTCCTCACAATTTTCAAGTATGCAAATTATAAATTTGCACGTTGCTTAATCAACATTTTATTTCGCTCATAAAGCTTCCTCTTATGAGGAAGCCTATTTCTTTATGTATAATTATTAGTAGATATTTATTAATTTGGCTTCTTCATAGAGGAAGCTTTATAAGCGAAATAAAATGTTGATTAAGCAACGTGCAAATTTATAATTTGCATACTTGAAAATTGTGAGGAAGTAATGTTCATATTTATAATTTGTACACTTAAAAATTATGAGGAAGCAATGTGCAAGTTTCTACTTGCCCACTTAAAGACTATGAGGAAGCAATGTGCAAGTTTCTACTTGCACACTTAAAAACTATGAGAAAGCAATGTGCAAGTTTTTACTTGCACACTTTTTTATTGTGATAAGCTTTATTGCGACTAATATTTGTTATACTATTACAAAAATCAATTAAATAATTAATGTTTTTATTAAAATGATCCCTACTAATTGCGGATATTTCTTAATTTTCCATTTTGTTTCACTTTTTTATTTATACATTAGTTTTTTATTTTTACTTTAAAATAATTTTTTAAATATATAAAAAGTGATTTTATTACTAATTAGTAGCACAAATAAAGTTTTACAATCGACACAATGTTAAATCGATGTTGACTCGAATATTTTCAGGCTACATGGTCCATATATGGACTTGAGAATGTAAGACTGAAGAATATAACAGATTTAGAATTGAATAAATTGCGACTGGTTTGGCGCAATTTTTCTAATTTTATTATATTTTTTAGTCTTTTCTACCCGTATTTCATATATAATTCTTTAAGATTTGGTTGATTAGTTCTTGAGGCATCCTGTCTTTTTACTAAGAACGTTCAATGAATTTATTCAATCGCAATCTGTAAACAAAACACTGTTGCTGCTAAGGTGACGACAAGCGTCTTGAACATTCAAAGGAGTATGAATGTGTTAAGAATTGATGAAACTTGACAAGTATTAGATGAAGTTGTAGTTATTCTTTAATTAAATAAAGATTAAATACTATTCTTTTTAAATTTAACATATCTTTGAGATGCTGATGTGATGTAATTGTGTCCGGAATTATTTTTCTAATACCAAAATTAGTGGCTGCTATAATTTTGGTACTATAAGTACGGATCATGCTTCGATCATGGCTTAATTGTCTAGATCATGCCCCGATCTTGGCTTAATTGTCTGGTTCGTCCCCCGATCTTGACTTAATTGTCTGGATCGTCCCTCGATCTTGGCTTAATTGTCCGGATCATGCCTCGATCTTGGCATAATTGTCTAGATCATACCCCGATCTTGGCTTAATTGTCTGAATCATGCCCCGATCTTGACTTAATTGTTTGAATCATAGCGATTTTAGATCATGATTCGATCTAGACAATTAAGCCAAAAATATAATAAAACTATAAATAGCCCGATATTTCAAAATTTGCTACACATATTTCTAAAAAAATTATAGACCTTTGATCGCGTATAAAAATGGATCTAATCAATCAAATCTTAAAGAATTATATATGAAATAGGGGTTAAAAAAAACTGAAAAATATAATAGAATTAGAAATATATCGATATCTCAAATATTGAGAAAGCTACAGCGTAAAACACGCTTTTCTGAAAAATAAAAATCCCCTTAAAATCTATACCGGTCGACGGATTTTAATAAAATTAGAGGAGAACATACTTTCTATGATACTCTATTTCTGTGCAAAATTTCAACCCGGTATCTAAAAAATTGTAGAAGTAGATGCGTGTACAAAAAAAATAGATGTGGAATCGATTGTATTTCGTTTGTAGATTATTGTAGTGCATTCATTTTCGTTTGTTAGTCCATAATTATATTTTAATTAAATATTTAAGTGTCAGTCGCACGTCGGCTAACATCATATGATACATCAACATATAAAATAAATTATAAAATAAAACAAGCTCGTTTGTAGTTAATTGTATTTTGTTTGTAGAGCTTTGTAGTAAAGTTAAAAAGTTTTGTAGTCTCTTTATATTGTTTATAATTAATAAATACATTTGTCGAACTGTGTAGCTATCCGACAATCAATTAACGATAGCTGTTGCCCTCTGCTACATAGTTCAACAAATGTATTTATTAATTATAAACAATTTAAAGAGACTACAAAACTCTACAAACAAAATACAATTAACTACAAACGAACTTCTTTTATTTTATAATATGTTGATGTATTATATAACGTTATAGCCGACGACTGACACTTTAAATATTTAATTAAAAATTAATTATGAACTAACAAACGAAAATAAATGCACTACAATAATCTACAAACAAAATACAATCGATTTCACACCTAATTTAAAAAAAAGTGTCAGTCGGCTAATATCATTACAAATTCCCTGCCTCTTGTCAAAGGTCAATACGGTCCGTTGTTCGTTCCGAATTAAGCCCCTTGCACAATGCCAGGCAACAGGCAATAGGAACAAGAAATAACCAAAAAATCGTTAATTACAACCTAAAATATTCAAATGCTATGATTGGTTGGCAACAGGCAATAGGCACAGAATTTCCGTGACGGAAACTCTGTGGCTGCGGTCCACTTGACGCTACAAATGCTTCGAAGCATTCCTCTTCTCTTTTCTTTCAATGAAGAAAGAAGGAGAAGAAGAACGCTCCAAAGCATTTGTAGCGTCAAGTGGACCGCAGCCTGTGTCTATTGCCTGTGTCACTGTTTATTCTGCATTTATACATGATTTCTGATTTCTATTCCCTGTTCCTATTGCCTGTTGCCTGGCATTGTGCAAGGGGCTTTACGCAAGAAGCGCATAGACCGCATAAACGCATCAGACGCATCAACTGCCTCAAGTCGAAATAGAAGCAGTCAATGCGCTGGGAGGAGTGTTAAGAATTCAGTACGATTAGTACCATCTAGGGAATCCTCGGCACTACCAAAGCGCTTCCAATGCGCGCATTGGTTAAATCGGAACGACTTTCCATGCAGTCTACGCGCTTCATGCGCAATTCGGAACGCACCCTTTATCAACGTTAAAAGTTGGCGGGAAGTCGACTTTTCGTTATGACGGGAAGTCGACTTCTCATCATGACGGAAAGTCGACTTTTAATCGACGGTTTTTGAGACATTCGCCGACTTCAAGGCCGGTATTCATAGTTATTTAAGACCATCTTAAGTTCAATCTTAAGATGTCATGAACCAATCACAGAGCCGTATTAGCGTCTTAAGACATTACTTAAGACGGTCTTGAAGACTGTGAATACCAGCCCAAGTCGACTTGAAGTCGACTTTTGTCCTTAAAAAAGTCGACTTCTCTGCCAAGTCAGTTTCAGTAGAAGTCGACTTCAAGTCGACTTAAAATCGATTTTTTGCTCTTAGGGTACGTTTACGCGAGCGTTATTTCTGTAGTAACTTACGATAATTCACTCGTTTACGCGGAGTAAATTTATCGTAAGTTACTACAAAATCCCATTTACGCGAAGAAAAATCCCGTTTACGCGAAGGAATTATCGTAAGTTACTACAGAAGTAACGCTCGCGTAAACGTAGTATAAGTAAGGGCCAAAGCACATATGACAGTCGTAGTCGTGGACGTAAGTAACGCACAAGCTTTGACATATCCTGATTTGTCAGGTCGAGGACTACGACTGTCGTATATCGCTACGCCATGTTATGTGCTTTGGCTCTAAAGCCTCGTCTACAATAGTCGCATAGACTGTGTCGTATGTCGTAAGTCGCAAGAATTGACCAATCACAATCGTATTTGAAGAGAATAATCTACTGCGATTGGTCAATTCTTGCGACTCACGACTTTGCGACTCGCATTGTAGACCCAGCATAACGCTCGCGTAAACGTAGTATGTGATTGGCCAATTTCTTAGAGCTTACGGCTTAAATCAACGGTTATGCGGGGTCTACAATGCGAGTCGCAAGCAGTCGCAAGTCGCGAGTCGCAAGAAATTGACCAATCACAGTCGATTATTCTCCTCAAATTCGAATGTGATTGGTCAATTTCCCACGACCCACGACTCGCATTGTAGACCCAGCATTAAGCCCGTATCAGACTACGGATTGGGATTGAGATTGACCCACAAGCTCCCAACCAGCGACCTCTACAGTAATGAAACTTACGATACATGAAAAAAATCTGCTCAATTTGATTCTTCATAATATGCATTTTTCATAATTTGCTCCATTTTACTTTTTTTTATAAATAAATGATAAAGTTAATAACAATGTAAACGTTAATATAAGCGAAAATCATTAGAATTTGTAGATTCGCAAGGTACAAAAAAATTGCTCCCTTTTCGTTTGAATTTGCTCCACCTTTACAAACTAATTATCTACAGTATTTATTAAGAAAAACGTAAATAATTGCTTTATGCAGTTTGGAGGTTATCAAGAAATTGTGCGCATGCGCAGTATTTAGCGCCTGCGCAACAGAAATCGAGCGCGCCATTTTTTAAATTATTTATTTTTCGTACGACGCCCTTCACGGAATGAGGGAGGTTCCAGGTTCGAATCCTGGCTGAGGTAATATTTTTCGCAATAAATTCTTTACAGTTTTTTAAGAATTAAATCGCGTATATTTAATTCCGGGGAGGGAAGGGTATTAAAATTTCCAACGATAGCTGTGTTTCAAGTCCGACAAATAATCGGCGCGCAGTCTATTAGTTGGGAATATATGTATATATATATATATATATATATATATAT
This sequence comes from Temnothorax rugatulus, assembly GCA_035220575.1. NCBI lineage: Eukaryota > Metazoa > Arthropoda > Insecta > Hymenoptera > Formicidae > Temnothorax > Temnothorax rugatulus. The sequence continues at coordinate 8,880 of JASTWL010000278.1, read as the reverse complement.
ATATATATATATGGGGCATCTCCGTGAAATCAGGACCACCCCCCCTGTCCAAAAATTGGGGTCACCTAAAATATTCATCCGGGGCTCATTTTATAGCTACACATATGTAGTTTTATTTGAGCTGCGGCCTTTTGAAAAATCAACATGGCGGACCCCAATATGGTGGCCGAAGTCTGCGGGTAACGAGGTACGACAGATGAAATCGTTACTTGGAAGTTATAGACTGTCATAGAAAAATGTGTTAATGTGTTTATTTAGTAGTTAGCATTGAATCCATGGAAAAAAATAAATTTTTAGTTTGTCCAAAACCAATATGGCGGCCAAATTATCCGTGAAATGCTAAAAAATAACTATTTTCGTTCTTTAAAACGTACAAACTGCGTTCAATTTTCATGAAAATTTATATCATGATACATTTTAAGATGTTGATCATAAATTAACAATTGGGAACGTCGTATTTGAATATAACGAACCCAATATGGCGGCTGTATATTCGAAAAATGCTAAAAACGAATGACGTCGATATTCAAAATCATACAAACTCTTTCCAATTACACATTTTGTTGCTTATTGTTGCGATTTGTTAAGTGTTCCTAGGTAATGTGAGGTGCAGAATCCAAGTATACCGTCAGATTTGTGGTCTATCAGATCTAGTTTACGAGATACGGCATATATGTCTAGTATCTGAATAAGTCCATAAACCGATAAAAAATCATCTCATTTTGTTACTTAAGTACATTTCTGGTTACACTGGTCGACAAAATATGAACTTTTTTCTATTTTGACATTGAATAAGTAAGTGAAGGCAAGACAGGTATTTTTTGAGCCAGTGAAAAAAAGTCAGAGAGACAGACTGTCCAGCCAGTGAAGGCAGGAGAGACAGATTGTCCGGCGGTGGCTGTCCGGCCAGTGAAGGCAGGAGAGACAGACTGTCCGGCCAGTGAAGGCAGGAGAGACAGATTGTCCGGCCAGTGAAGGCAGGAGAGACAGATTGTCCGGCCAGTGAAGGCAGGAGAGAGGGGAGGGGGCGGACTGTGGCCATGAAGGCAGGGAGAGACAGATTGTCCGGCCAGTGAAGGCAAGAGAGACAGACGTCCAGCCAGTGAAGGCAGGAGAGACAGATTGTCCGGCCAGTGAAGGCAGGAGAGACAGATTGTCCGGCCAGTGAAGGCAAGAGAGACAGATTGTCCGGCCAGTGAAGGCAGGAGGAAGACAGATTGTCCAGCCAGTGAAGGCAGGAGAGACAGATTGTCCGGCCAGTGAAGGCAAGAGAGACAGACTCTCTCCTGCCTTCACTGGCCGGGACAATCTGTCTCTCCTGCCTTCACTGGCCGGACAGTCTGTCTCTCCTGCCTTCACTGGCCGGACAATCTGTCTCTCCTGCCTTCACTGGCTGGACAGTCTGTCTCTCTTGACTTCACTGGCTCGAAAAACTGACCTGTCTTGCCTTCACTTACTTATTCAATGTCAAATAGAGAAAAAGTTCATATTTTGTCGACCAGTGTAACCAGAAATGTACTTAAGTTAACAAATGAGATGATTTTTATCGGTTTATGGACTTATTCAGATACTAAGACATATATGCCGTATCTCGTAAACTAGATCTGATAGACCACAAATCTGACGGTATACTTGGATTCTGCACCTCACAATTACCTAGGAACACTTAACAAATCGCAACAATAAGCAACAAAATGTGTAATTGGAAAGAGTTTGTATGATTTGAATATCGACGTCATTCGTTTTTAGCATTTTTCGAATATACAGCCGCCCATATTGGGTTTCGTTATATTCAAATACGACGTCCCAATTGTTAATTTATGATCAACATCTTAAAATGTATCATGATATAAATTTTCATGAAAATTGAACGCAGTTTGTACGTTTTAAAGAACGAAATAGTTATTTTTTAGCATTTCACGGATAATTTGGCCGCCATATTGGTTTTGGACAAACTAAAAATTTATTTTTTCCATGGATTCAATGCTAACTACTAAATAAACACATTACACATTTTTCTATGACAGTCTATAACTTCCAAGTAACGATTTCATCTGTCATTTTAATTTGTTACTATGTAACTATTAATTTCTGTACTTGCGCACTACGTACCGCGCCTGACTCTTATTGCCATCTATTAATTGATTTTTATTTATTTTTCTTTAATTTGCTTTATACAGTTTGCGAGATATCAAAATTATCAATCCATTAGAATTTGTACATTCTCAAGGCACAGACAAATTGCTCCATTCTTGTTTCAATTTGCTCCACCTTTAAAAACTAATTATCTACAGTATTTATTAAGGAAAACATAAATAATTCCGTTATGCATATTGCGGGATATCAAGAAATTGTGCGCATGCGCAAAAGTATTTAGCGACTGCGCAACAGAAATCGAGAGCGCCATTTTTTAAATTTTCATTTTTCTTTAATTTGCTTTATGCATTTTGCAGGATATCAGTCATTAGAATTTGTACATTCTCAAGGCACAGACAATTTGCTCCATTCTTATTTCAATTTGCTCCACCTTTAAAAACTAATTATCTACAGTATTTATTAAGAAATAAATAAAAATTATTGCTTTATGCATTTTGCGGAATATCAAGAAATTGTGCCCATGCGCAAAAGTATTGGCTGCGTTCAGCAGAAGTCAGCGCTTAGTAAGCGCTTTGGACTGATTGGATTAAAGGCTGATTTATAGAGGCCGTAACCGTTGATTTAAGCCGTAATCTTTAAGAAATTGACCAATTACAGTCGATTATTCTTCTCACATTCGACTGTGATTGGTCAATTTCTTAAAGATTACGGCTTAAGGGTCAGCGGGATAGAGAGCCTTTAATCAGAGTGGCGACATAAGAGGGATTCCGCCATTTTTCATCGAAATCATGCAAGAGAGAAAGAGATATGTGCGGTCTCTGTCTTATATGACACGGTACTGTAGTCAACTGTAAGCCGACAGAAACAGCTTCATTTTTGTGGTTAGGTGATATTATTAGGTGACAGTGATATAGGTTGATGTATAAACGTTATTTAAAAAAAATGGTTGGATGCACAATTCCATTCTGTAATAATTCCTCAAAGGAATATATAATGAAAATATTGCCTAGAGATGCGCAACGCCGAGCAAAATGGGTAGAAAACATAAATGCAAAATATAAAAACTGGACACCATCAAAAAATTCATATTTATGCGAAGTAAAATTATTTGTTTTATATATATTTACACTTTACAATACTACTATTGCTTAATTATTGTTGTGTTAATATAGGTGCATTTTGAACCTGAAATGTGGGAACAGAGGATTTATAATAAAAGGAAATTAAAACAAAACTAGAATACTATTGCCAAACAGAAAATATTATGATAGTAAGTCCATGGCAATGCATCATTCTTTTAAGTAAAATGGACATTTATTTTGAAATGTGAAATAAAATATGTGCAATAATTAATTTTCTGTTTTTTATTTCTAATTTATTCCAATTTTTTAACAAGAATCCAAAATTTATAAAGTAATGAGATTGAAAAACTGGCGGAAACGGATGAAACATGGCGAACCAATCAAAAGTGGTATCCACATGTCGCCACTCTGATTAAAGGCTCTCTAAGCAGGAGACACGGTGGAGACCTCTGTCGGCCGGCCGGGAATTACGGATTTGTTCTTCCCAAATTTTAGCCAAATTAATTAACGAATCTCATTAAAATTAGGCTCGTTTTAATCAGTAAGATCAGCCGCAATCCTGTACAGAGCCGGATTTTGGAAAAAGAATCAAAATAAAATTTATAATAAATATGGGGAAACGCGCAGCTAGCAACGGGTCAGGTTGGGTTAGCTGCGAGTCCGTATTTTATTTATTATAAATTTTTAAGAGCCAAAATGCAAAATCCGGCTCTGTACAGGGTTGCGGCTGATCTTACTGATTAAAACGGGCCTAATTTTAATGAGATTCGTTAATTAATTTGGCTAAAATTTGGAAAGAACGATTCTCACTAGTAACAGTAGCTCATGGGGAATTTCATGGAAGGACGACATACGTGGTCTGTTCTTTACAGCTGAACTAGCTGCACTAGTTCAGAGTTCATCCTTTTCCTTCCAATGTGGTGTAAAAAAGATAAACTCTGAACTAGTGCAGCCAGTTCAGTTGCAAAGAACAGACCTACGATCTGCTGTTTCGGCTGTCTCCTTCTCCACGCACCGGCTATGCGACGTTGCCACGATGCCACGCATTTCGGGTATCGCGTACGGTGTCTCGCCGAGTGCCAAGTCTCGAGTTGGCAAATCGACAATGCGCTACGTTACATTTATAAATATTTATTTAATTATATTTATAATTTATATATATTATATATAAATTGTAAATATAATTAAATAAATAATTATAAATATAAATTATAAATATATATATATACATAATTTGTATTTATAATTATTTATTTATTTGTTAATTTTATTATTTATTAACACGTTCCGTGCCGCGTGGGGCGTATACGACTCCCGCTGAATTTTCTGTTCAGGCCACTCATTGAATTTCTCATTGAATTCTCATTGAAAAATGAAGAATTTAAAAAACGGAAGGTCTTCAAAAATCGGTCCGGCACGGAACGTGTTAATAATATTATTAACAACATTATTATTTATTAATGATAATAATAATATATAAATAATATATTTTACAACTGCCTTTTATTACAAAATACAATATATATGTAATGTACCCTGTCCAGGATCCCCTTAATATATATTCCAAACATATATTTTATTTCCGCGACCTCGACCTCTTCCCCGGCCTCTCTGACGTACGCCTCTTTGATGCAGAGGTAGTGGTTGAGGCGGTGGCGGTAATGGTGGCGGAGGTGGTTGCAATGATGGTGGTGGAGGTGGTTGCAATGAGGGTGGCGGAGGTGGTTGCAATGACGGTGGCGGAGGTGGTTGCAATGAGGGTGGCGGTGGTGGCGGCGGCTGTTGTAGCCGTCGCTCGCGGCGGCGTTGGCGATACCTCCTTCTTCGCTCCGACTGAGGCAGCTGTACAAAAAATACAAAAAATAATATGAATTATTATTTTATTATTTTAATTTTAATTATTATTATATTAGTTACATTAATATATAAAATGTTTCTACAAATTACTCACAGCTTGTTGTTGTGCGTTAGGCATAATAATAATGTATGGCGGCCTGGGTGGTAGACCGTGCACGGGGAGGCCGTGCACCGGGAGGCCGTGCACCGGTGGGCCGTACATCGGTAGGTCGTGCACAGGTGAGCCGTGCACCGGTAGCCGGTAGGCCGTGCGGCACGGCAATCTCATTCGGCTGATTCGGCACGTGCTCAACCGGCACGGGTACTACGGGTAGTCCCGGGGCCGGTAGCGGTATTGCTGCAAAAAAATGTTTCATATGTTATATCAATATATGAAATACATACAAAATATTACATGTGTATACTTATATAAATATAAGTATACTTATATTGAAAAATTGACAGGTTGAGGGTTAGGTTTATGAGGGTTGTTGTTTATGGGAAATTCTACATATCGTACGTAAATAATGTTTTACATTACATTTTATAAATTACATGTAGTAAATATGTACTTAGTATGTACATATGTATACATGTACATATATAATAATATATATATATATATAAATGATAGAAACGATTACTTACCATGCTCTCGGTTCGCCATTACTCAACATAAAGGTAGTATCGCGCGACCAATCAAGTACTTTTATTGGTTTGTTGACTTATATACATCTCTCTCTCTCTCTCTCTCTCTCTCTCTCTCACACATATGCGTCAGATTCTCTGATGGTACCCCTATAATCTACATTGAATCGGAAAAAGATCTAAATGATTTGGTTTGACTGTATCGAGCAGGGAACACAGCAGCAGCTGCTCGGGGAGGCGTAAGCAGGAGCTCTTACTTTTGTGTCGCACAGTTCAATGCTAACTCTCTTTGGGGTCACATTGATCTTGTCAGACTACAATTCAATACGAACTCTCATCATATTATCTCTGTGTCTGAGACATGGCTTAATCTCTGACGACCTTGTGGCGTTGGATGGATATTTTTTGGTTCGTCATGATCGTGATGGTAGGAGAGAGGTGGAGGAGTCGCCTGCTATATTCACAACACACTTAAAGCCAGGGTTATTGCTGTTTCTGCAGGGGTGGAAATGCTCCTGAGTACCTTATTATGGATATTCGTCTACCTAATGACGAGGCTGTATTGCATGCGTCGGTCTACAGAAGACCAAAGGGTCTGCTCTTGCATGATTTTGAAAAGGCAATCATGGGAGTTATGCACTCATACAAGAATATTATTATTAGCGGCGATTTAAATTGTAACCTTCTTTCTACTAATTATGAAGCAAGATACCTCTGTGAACTAATGTCAAGCATGTCAATGAGTATTGTGAGCTCTGGCGCTACACATCACACAGCCACTTCTGACTCGTGGCTTGACGTCTTCGTGGTAGGTGACAGCGATAAGGTCCGGGCTTTTGTAAAATCTGAATGCCCATTTATAGCTGGACATGACCTTGTTGAACTGTCGCTCCAACTGGGGACGGGTTTGGATTTGGAGCGTACTCTCTCAAGGCGGAGCTACAGAGGTATTGATGGAGATGAGTTCAGAGGCTATCTGCGGTCGATCGAAAGTGATCCTGCGTTCGAACCATTACTGAGGGTGACTGGGCGTCTTCTGGAGTTGACGAGCTTTGCGAAGTGTTGTCGGGGACTTTGCTTGAAGCGCTGGATGCACATGCTCCGATACGGGAATTTGTGATCAGGAGGCCTCCTTTATGGTGGCTCACTGAGGATCTCGTAACCCGGCTACGTGAACGAAATAAATTGTATAAGCGTGCAAAGCGTTCGAACAGCTTGCTTGGCTATGCCACCTATAGGCTTTTTAGAAATCAGCTAAATGCGGATATTAAGCGTGCGAAAAGCGAGTTCCAGTTTAACTCTCTGATCAAGATCACTGATTCAAACAAGCTATGGAGAGAGCTGGCGCGTCTGGGATTGGTCAAGTCAACTTTAGTCTCTCCTCTGCACTTTTTTGCGTCTGACCAGCTAAACACGTATTTTGCTTCGGTATCTGATGCTCAGTCATCATGTACTTATGAGGACTTCGTCTCGGCTACTGCTCATGTTGTTAGGCCATCCCTGCGTCCAGAGTTTAACTTTTCTACTGTAACGCTTAATGATGTCCTTAGGCTCTTTGCAGATGGACCCCTTTACTCTTACGCGTCGGGCTCGGATGGAATAATTGTATGTCCTGCGAATCGCCTGGTCAGTCGTGGGCCCTGGGCTTGTTGAACTGTTTAACAGATCACTGGAGACCTCCACGTTCCCGTCTAAATGGAAACGTGCCCTGATCCGCCCTCACTCTAAGGTCCGTATTCCATTGTCTCCGTCCGATGCGAGACCAATAGCTAATCTGCCTGAGCTGTCGAAGATCCTTGAAAAAATTGTTGCTTCGCAGATTGCACACTATCTGGAAGATCACAACATATTAAATCCCAGACAGTCGGCATACAGGCCGGGTCATAACACCCAGTCTGCTCTCTTGCGAGTCTGTGATGACATAAAGAAGGGTATTGACGAGGGGTTGATTACAATCATGGTACTATTTGATTTCAGTAAAGCCTTCGACTTGGTCCCGCACCTTCGACTTCTCATAAAGCTGAAGGTGATGGGCTTTTCTGATGCTGTTCTGGCGTGGCTTTTCTCGTCTGACTGGAAAGTCTCAGGCGGTGGTGGATGAGACTGGTGAACTTTCCAGTTGGCTGTTTACGTTTTGTGGCGTGCCTCAGGGTTCAGTATTGGGTCCTCCACTGTTCTCCCTCTATGTGAACGACATAGGTTGTGTCTTGCGCTATTCGGATCATATGATATTTGCTGATGATGTTCAAATTTATTACAAGTGTCCACCAGCTTACATTCATCAAGGTATTGAGCTAATTACCAAATGCTAATGCTATCTTTGATTACGCTTGCTCAAATGGACTCAAACTTAATCCGTCTAAATCAAAGGTCATGGTATTTGGGAGTCAGGCACATGTCAGCAGCATCAACCTCGATATTCTACCGCCTGTCATAGTTGATGGTGAGCCACTGCCTTTTGTGACTGAGGTGAGGAATTTGGGGATGATTTTCACATCTAATCTCTCGTGGAAGAAGCATATTTCGCTTGTCTCACGCAAGGCTCATAATGCGTTACATAAAATCAAGTTCAACAAAAATAGTCTTTCTACCGCGTTGAGAGTGAAGCTTGTTGTTACTTTGGTTTTGCCTCATATCGACTACTGCTGTTTGGTATATCATGGTCTAACTAGGGAGCTAAACACCAAACTTCAGAGGCTTGTTAATTGTAGTATACGGTTCATTTTCAATCTTAGGCGTGATGTACATATTACTCCGTATAGGCGTAAACTAGGCTGGCTCCGAGTTGAGAACAGAAGGCTTTATTTTCTCGGCTGCATGATGTATAGAATCATTCACATGCGCTTCCCATTATATTTACGTGAACTCTTCACTTTGCCTGATCCATTGCTCAGGAGATCCGAACGGCATGCCACTTCTTCTCAAACATTTAATCTGCCTGCTCATAGAACAGTCACATATAGAAACTCATTCCATATCTCGTCCATATATTTTTGGCAATCACTCCCGTCTAGCGTTACATCTGCATCTTCTCTTGTATCTTTCAAGAGTCTTCTACGGTCATTCTTACTGGCATCGGAACTCGAGTCTGAGTAGAGTTAAAATCGCTGCAATGTTGTGCACAGTTGCGAATTAGTTTGAGAGCAAAATTTAGTATGAAGTATTGTGTACATATATATATATATATATATATATATATATATATATATATATATTG